>VWYP01012854.1:63072-101184 GCA_013400435.1 Pycnonotus jocosus
GCAAATAATCTCTTATTTTCATCAGGCAGCTTTTCATCAGGACACTGGACAAAAAAGCCACGAGCTTTCCACCCACATTTGTTCTGTATTTCCCAGCTAGTCTTTTGATCTGAATGGATGCTGGACAAGGAGATAATTTAGGCAAATTATCTCTGTATTTGCTTTGCTTACTGGTTATTTCAAGAGTCAGGGCATACTGACCGCTGCCACCTGAAAGTAGTATTAATGAGCTGCTTATCCTAGATTGAACTTGCTTGTTATCCCAGAGTCATCTTGGTATTTTATTAAAAGGATAAAAAAGTAAATGCCTACCATAAGTTATGAACCAGATATCAGAAAGCTCTGAGTTGGAGGAATGATGTGAAATCCTAACAGCATGTAGGTGAGCTGGGCAACATGAAGAGTTTGAGACAAAACCAGAGATGATCCAGTGTATGTGCCCATGGGCTCTTTGGACCTTTAAGCACAGGTCATGTTCTTGCCTAAGTTTTGTAAAAATATTAAGCCCTTCTATATCATCTATGTCTATATCTAATCTATGGTGAGTGTTTTTCCAAGGATCTTGGAGTACTAGTACAGTTTGTGCAAAGATGTTTCTTTTAAATTTGTGAAGGTACATTATTTTTTACTCTATCAAAGAAACAACCCTGAAGTACCACCATCGAATAACAGCTTTTTAAAAGAGATACCTGTGGCTAAGACCTCTTTGTAGGAGAATGTGTCATTCACTGAATATCACAAACATCATATTTTTATCATTTATAACAGTGTTATTCTTGTTACAGGTGTTCTAAGTGTAGTTGTCACCCTGCTTTCAAAGAAAGCATTAAAAAAATAGCCTTAACAATTAATTTAGTAATTCACTTCACAATTAGAAATGGATCTGCTGGGGTGTCCTGGTTTAGGGCAGATTTATCCCAGGATATTGGGAATAGTAAGGCAGTCAATAGAAATTTTGATAGCATGTCTCCATGGTTTGCTGCAACACAGTGATTCCATATGCCTTGTCTGGGAATGATAACAACATAGATCCATTTGGAAGTAAATGCAGTTAAACATAAAAACTCTTGGACTGGCAGTCCAGCATAAAGCAATCCAGAAAGCAGTGCACACAAATTGCCTCTGCTTTTCCTGCAGCCTGCCATGATTGCAGAGTGTTTCAGTAAATTTGTTGTGTCTCAGAACAGTGTTTTTGGAGATGAATAGGGTGCTCTGCTGCGCTCAGCAGAGCGTCTGTGAAGGCAGCAGCTGTTCTGTGTTCCTTTCCTGACTAGTGTCCAAAAATTGCACAAATAAGTCAATGAAAAATGGACCCAAATTTCTAGTACTGTACTGTTATCTTAAATTTTTCATTATTATTTCTGTTATCTGTCTACACAAGACCTATGGAGGATCTACTTGCTACAGTCTAAGAGGTCCCTAATGTGGATGAAGCTGTTTGAGGGGGACATGTGAGTAAGAGGTTTGTGGGCTGGGGTCAGGACTGTTTAATCTCATGTCAGAATGTGGCTAGCTTTGATACCTAATTCACCCAGGACTGCTCTTATCTGGGATGGCAAATTCTGCTGTTCAAACTTGTGGTGGGAGGAATAGGCTCTGTGATGCTGAATGATTGTGATCCTTCACCCTGTTGAAACCTGTGGCTTCATCAGGGTTGAAAGCATGGAAAACAGGCATGTACCTCATTAATGTGTATAAACTATGAAAGGGTGGGTGTCAAGAGGATGGATCCAGGCTCTTCTCAGTGGTGCCAGGCAATAGAGCAAGAGGCAATGTGCAGACACTGATGCACAGGAAATTCCACCTGAACATGAGAAAGAACTTCTTTACTGTGTGGGTGACTGAGCCCTGAACAGATTGCCCAGAGAGGCTGTGGAGTCTCCCTCATGGGGGATATTCAAGAGCCATCTGGACACAGTCCAATGCCATGTGCTCTGGGATGGCTCTGCCTGAGCAGGGAGATTGGACCAAGTGACCTTTGTGGCCCCTCCCAGCCCGACCCATCCTGAGGTGCTGTGATTCTGTTTTCATGGAAAGCATGGAGTGCAAGAAACTCTGTGTTCTTCCTTCCCTGCACCCTGCCCTTGCCAGCTCTGATCCCCTCTGGGTGATGCAGGGTAGGCTGCCACAGGGTGCTGGAGAGGGAGATGGAATCCACCAAATACTGCCATAACATTGTGTAGTGATGATGGAGAGTGACTGCCTGCCTGTGCCTTTTGAAATCCACTGCTGAACAATTTTAATCCCAAACTGTTGTGCTATTTGTGGGAGACCTCTGCTTGCAAAATAAAATAGTAATGGGCCAGTTCCTTAAACCAAATGCCTGAATCTCCCACCAGAAACTTAGCAATAGTGAGGATTGCAAAAACAAGTGGAGGAGGTTATCAACTGAGATCTCAAGGATCTGGGCTTGCTCCTTTGTTCTTCAGTAATTCAATGATTTGGGAAAGGGAGAGGTAGTGACATGGTAAAGCTTTTCTAACTATTCCTGTACAACCTTCTGTAAGAAAGACCCCAGTCTTTAGTAGAGAAGAGAAATGGTAAAACTAATGTTTAATTAAACCCATTAAACTAGTAATTAATGTCACTTGTCTGTGACAAGCCATCTTTCGAGACCTATCAGGTTGTTGACAGCCACAGTCTGCATAGCCATTGCATCTTTGTTGAGGGCAAAAATAGAGTGTTACAGTTGGAGGGTGCTTGGTGGCTGGCTTCTGGTTGGTAATGTTTTCTTTTTAGTTGCCTTTAATTCGTATTTACTGAGTCTTGTTAAGTCTAATGTGGGGCAAAGCAGATAGTTTGCCTAGGCACATTGTCTGATCCTCTCTGTGGGAAGATATGCTCTAATTAGTAAGAACAATGGGGTGAAGAAGGTAGGGAAGCCACGTGGATCACAGAGACCAGTGGCAAAGATCACCTAACCCTTTCTCTACACCATTTTATCTTGTCCAGTGCTTTGATGTACTTTGGGAAAGGATTGCAGGCTCTGCTGGGCCTGGGACAGAATCAAGCTGGGAGAAATCAGTTCCATTGTTGATATCAGGGGAGACTCCTCCCAGAGCAAAGGGAACAGGATGTTTTTGGCAGAGCTTTTGTTCAGGCAGCTCTCATCCTACCTGTGCCAGGAGTGACCCTCTCCAGCTCTGTTTGTGGAGTTCTTAACCACGTTTTCCATCCCATATTCTCCATCTGGGGAGAAGGTGGTGGCTCAGGGTTGTCCCCTTCTGCTCTGCCTGAGAGAGAGAACTGCCAGCTGTGGTTTTGGGGTTTAGCAGTGTTTGGGGAGAGGCAGCCCACCCACTGGATACCACGGTGCTGTTCACTGCATGTGTGGGGAGCCAACCCTGCTCTCGCACGGAGCCTGCGGATGTGGTGACATTCCTCTGCTTCCTTCCGTATTTCCATGGGCCACAGGAATGGTCAGACAATAGACAATACATTGTACTATCTCTGAAAAACATTCAGATTTTATGGATGTGTTTTGGTAAACACTGGTTGAAGGAATTTAAGGCATTACCTTATTTGTCAAAAGCATTACCCTTAGATAATACACATAACCCCCCACAGTTGTTCTTTATCTTCACATCTGTACCTTGGTATATATAATGAAAATTTTTTTTTCAGTGGGAAGTGAGGTTAATATTTTCCAGCTAAAAGTACCTTTTATCTTGTAAGCAGTCCTGTAAGTCTGTGGTAGCTGCCTGCAAATGCCACCACTTTGGGAAGAAGGAGTGGCAGGTGAAAAGTGTGTTGGATCATCCTACAAAGTGCAAGAAACAAAATATTTTTAGTCAGAGACTGTAGGGCAAAGCCCTTCTTTGTGGCAAAGAACAGCATGACATCTTTCATGGTTGCATAAAGGAGTTTTACAAATAAGAAAAAAGAAGCCTTTCACAAGGCCCAAACAGAGTAAGTAATGTGAGTGATATTCAATTAACCCTTCAAAAGTAGGGGTTAAGGTTGATAATTTATCTGCACTTTCAGGCTGAGATTGACAAATTCCTGTGCAAGATCCTATTCAGGAGAGGTTGCAGTGTGCAGGTGAAAAGCCTAAGAACTTGGACAAAAAAGAGAGGATAAACAGCAGGAGTGCATGGTCAGGGTTTCAGGTCATTACTGCAGAAATTCAGTTGTTGGATTCTCTGAGAATTATGTAATAGGACTGCTGTTGAAAAATTATTTAACTATCTTAATTACTCATTTGTGTTAGAATGTTAAATGAACATGGCTTGTTTAAGGGAGGGAGGACAGGCAATAACTGAGCAGTCAGTGCAAACATTTATGCAGTGTACAGAGGTCATTCAGGAAAGTAAATGTCTCGGCATGTAAAATATTTTAATGCCATTAAATACATTGGCTGCATTTCCTCATGGTGAGTGCTTTGTTCAGCTCCACTTACCCCTCCCTGGACTAAACAGAAGTCCAGGAAGACCAATGAGAGTGAGTTCTTTTAGCTGAATCTATAAGTGAAAAAAAGCCAGATTTGCAGAAAAGACGCACAAATTGAGATATCATAGAAATAAGCAAAACTTACTATTTCTCATAATATAGAACAAAAGAGTAATTGATAAAATTCAAAGGTGAGACATTTTAAAACAGCTCTCTAAATTAAAACTGCCCTTTGTCCGTGGAAAACTGCCATTTGTGCATGTCTGAAATGAAAACTTTTACTCTGGTTGGCATTAAATATATCCAATGAGCCCGACAACACACTTGTGTGGGGAAAATTGCTCTGTAGAGAGGAAATCTTCAGTTGGGAAGGTTTTCCTTGGTGTGATCCTTGCTGTGTCCTGGGCTTTTCTCAAACTGTGGCCATGGTGGGAGGCAGGCGAGTGGCCTGGGTGGTGTGCAGGTGGGAAGGAGTAACTCAGTGCCTGCATTCCTCTATGCCCAGGGGATTTATCAGTGCAATTTGAACCTGACATTCCAGGGAGTGGAGATATTTTGAAGTGGATGCTTAAAGCATGGATTTATATCCTCCCTGTATTTTCCATTGTCTGTTGTAATTCCCTGGGGCTGTTAATTATACATATAAATCAAACAAAGTCTCTGTGAGTGTCTAATATTTAAAGTGAAAGTCTAAGGCTTCCAGCGTCTGGGGTGAATTATTCTTTTCAGGCCTAACAAAGCTGGCAGAACTTCAGTTAAGGGAAGGGCAGAACAATGATGTGTTTCAACTGTGTTTTATGTAATTTGTGCACTTTATGAAGGGCTTGTATAATTATTGTATCCCTGAAAATATGATGGATATTTTCTAACGGGTTTTGAATTAAATTTGCATTTGAATTGCGTTATTTTCTTCAACAAATACATTGTTATCTCTGACTGAAATGTGGATCAAAGAATCACTTGAAACACAATACAGAAGTAGCACTGCAGACCCTAGCAGCCTGAAAAATAATTGAAGTGAAGTAAGGAATGTTAACAAGCTCAAATGTCATCATCTTCCAAAACCTGACATTTAAGCTGATCCACATTCCCTCTCCTCCTTTATGTGGAATACAAAACCACATACATTGTGGGATAACTAAAAGAAATGTTTGCTGGAGCTGGTTAAGAAACAGTGGACATGTTATTTTTGTATTAGCTCTTGTACAGCCACGTATAAGCCTGTTTGGAAAAAAATGTAGTTTGTGTAGCGTAAAGATGTTGGGGGAAGGGATAATGAGTTCCTACTGAATACTAATTGCCTATGAGTTGTTCAGGGAGACTGTATAAGAATGGAAGATTTGTTGTAAATTAGTCACTAGCTGTATTGTGCATTGCAGTGAGGTTAGACCAGAGCTGTAAAGGTGCCAGCTCTACAAAATCCTGATGATTCACTGTCTAACTTGGTGGCTGGGTGAAGGAGAAATTATTGTGCAGACTAAATATTATTGGGAAAAAAATGCTTCTCTAATGACATGTAATTTTTCTTGATGACACTTAAGCTTTAAGCTCATTTGAGCTAGAAAGATGGGAATGACAGATTTTGAGTGGGTTATCACTGCTTTTCCAGCTGCAACATCCCAAGGTCTGCCAAAATTATAAACGCTGAGAAGAGAGGCATTGCTCTGGAGTGATATAGAGCCCAGCAGATTGATTAGTGCTCATAGCTTGGTGTTCATCTTTGGCTTCTTTAGTTCCAGCATTTTGCCTGACCTTAATTTGAGATCTTCTAACCCTTACTTTTAACATGGAAACAAAGCTTTGCAATAGTTTATTTGCTTTTGAGAAGTACTTTCTCATTCCTTACCCAGCTCCTATTGTTTTCATTTGCATCAAAATTGAAAGGTGAGTTAATGATTCATTGGCACACAGTGACCTTTCAAATAGCTCTGGACCACGATGCTGCAGCTCAGCTCGAAGCTCTCATACTTTAACCTTCTTGCTTCTGCTTTAATATTTGCAGCCTGATCTGTCTACATGCCTGGACGCCTGAAGAGAGCAAACATTTACAGCTTCTCCCTCCCCTGTGTTTAGTGGGCAATTTGATCCTTCTTTGTCCATTCGTTTATTCCACATTACTCTTAGGCTTGACTTGCTATTGAGAACAACAAAGTGCAACTTTGGGAATCTGCTCTCTGTTTATTTAGCACAAAAATGGACTCAGACTCTGATTCACCTTTTAATTACTCTTGGCCTTCCTTACCTAAAATGAGGATTCGAAGAAGGGCATCCAAACCAGGTAGAAAAAGCTATCTTATTTTAAATTACTCTTCTTTTAAAAGGACTCTTTACAGTTCTGCCTGCTTTTCATTTTCTGTTTCTGTCAAGGTGGCTCTGTAAACAGCTTGTGTGAGGTAGATTTTCTTTCTATCAAAAGTCCACTGCACTGTTTTTTATGCCTTTTTAGATAATGGAGTTGGAATTCCCTAAGTAAAAAGAAAGTATATTTTCTCCAGATTATGTACTGTTCTTTACAATTGTTTTTTTTTTTTTTATTTCTTTACTCTCTTAAGGCTTTCTTTTCTTCTTGTTATATGTATAGCTCTCACTGAACAGCTCTGACACCCTGGAGCTGCGTGGCACAGCAGCAGCTGCAAAAGTTCTGCTGGTTGCAGTTATTTTCATTTAGGGAGAATTTGGTAATTCAACTATGCCTCAACAGATAACTGGTTGGTTTTTTTTCTTTTTTTCTTTTTTTCTTTTTTTTTAATTATGAGAAAAATCATACCAGAATGAAGACAAAAATCTTTTGCTTTCTACAAAAGAAAATGTAAAGGGTCAGTTGCTGTCTTTGCACAGTTAGACATTATCTGTCTTTGTGGAGAAATCTTTGGGAGGTAGGGATTATAAATGCTGTCAGTATGAGAAAGGGGGGTTTTAAGGAGGCTCAAAGACACTGACCAGTAAGTTTATGTAAGGAAGAATTATGACCAGAAGCTTTAATGAGAAAAGAAAAAATTTTGCTACATAAAAAAGCTAAAGAATGAAGACAAAGAATGGCAAAAAAATATTATTTCTGCTTCCTTTCATAGAATTGGGAGTTTTTTGTATTTCAGAAGGGGAAAAACAAAACAGATGTAAGATGCATCAGTGTCATTAAATTCAGCAACCCAAGAGAATAATTTTTACACAGACTGAGACTTTGACCTTTCACTTAGAGTGAGAAATATGTACAGGATGCATGTTTTAATGTGCAAGGCACTTCCTCAACTTTTTCCTTCTTTTCATGAGGAAATTCAGTATTTCCCAACTGCAGAGGAGTTTCTTCAGCGTGTACAGATGCACATGCAATTTGCAGAGATGAAATGAGTTGCAAGTCGCACAGGATGTGTTTACTCCATCTGGAAGGAGGACTCATTTTATCTGTAAATGCTGTATCTGTGCACCTGTCCCTCATTCACTTTTGTTTAGACAGATGTTTTTTTAAATACTCCACCAGTTTCAAAGCACTGGGTAGAGATGTGGTGTTTGTATTTTACAGTACTGCATCTTGTTTTCCATCCCTGTTAGTAGTAAACACATGTGGCTTGTACACACAGCTGACCTTATCTGGGGTTTGTTGGAGCAAGAAGGTGCATTTGGGTACCTGTACACATTTCAGTGGTAAAGTTCAAGGGTTCATTTGGCCTTGGGGGATTGAAATTCTGTGTGTTGATGTGGTGGGAGAAGTGCCTTTGCAAGGGGAGAGCAGGCTCATGATCTAAGCTCGTGATCTGTGTTTTTTTTTTCTGCAAGTGCCTGAACATGACCAGTTGATGCTGGCATGCAGATGTGGGGCACCTAGCTCATGGCTGCATTTCATTCCTACAGGGTCTCAGTCAGCAAGAGACTTGCAGTGCCTGGCAGGAAACAGTGCAGGGTTTTCTCAGCCACAAATCATGAAATCATGTACCTGTGCTGGGTGCTCCAGCTGTTCTGGACCATGAAATTCCAGCTGCCACCCTCCCCCTCTGAAACATCAGGCTGTTGGTGTTGTGACCTAGGGTTGCTCTTCTTGGGGGGCCTGTTCACACTGCAGAGGAGCTGTGCAGCTGTCCCACTCTTCAGAATGCAGAGTCAAAGTTATCACACACCACTTCCCACTATGTACATCAGTGTTTTCACATTTTAAGGTGAAAGTCAGTTTTCATCGCTGCTCAGGAGCCTTTCAGACTGGGTGTACAGCCTCTGCCCTTCTCCTGAACCCCTGGAGTCTCAGGAGCCAAGTGCAGACTTCACTCCTTTGGGACATGCATTGCAGGTTACCCCCTCCTGCCAAAGCTGCTGGGCATGGCATATTTAAAGGGTAATTAGGCTATACAGAGAATGTGAAAATGACTCTGTCTTAGTGCTTGGGCTGGGGAGGGGATCTACTTTTTTTTTTTCCGTGCTGCAAGACACCAAAGGTATTTATTTTGTTATTTTATGTGAAATTGTCACAAGCCCCATAGTCCTTACTCTGCACAGTCCTACCTGCTCAGAGATGCTCTCAGCCTTTTTGAGAGCTTTGAAAATCTTCAGGGGTGCTGAGAATATCTGTCTCTGATGAGTCTGTCCTGTTGCACTGGGAGGTGGGAGTTACACACTGAGTCCACTCATGCAGAGGTGTGAAGTGAACATCCCATATGAGTGAATCCCATATCATGGGAAAATACCTTTATTTTTGTGTATTGCTCTATTAAGTGAGACACCAACTTATTTCAGTTTGTATATTCATTTGTGTACTAGGTAAGGTGTCTTCTTCAGGGAGGGAGTCAGGACTGTGAATCCCATGTTGAAAACAGATACTTTCTTACAGCCCACATTTAGGTGACCAAGACCAAAGTCAGATTGACTAGTATTTTTTTTCTTAGTGGCTCCTTTAGGACTTCATCTTGAGCATGTTGGCATCATTTTCCAGCATCTCTATGCCTGATCCCTCTTGTTCAGTATATAGGCAACACAGTGCTTTAGTTTCTACTTTGTAGATTTAAGACAGTTAAATGTTCATCTGTGACAATAGCACTTCAAAGCCTACATCCTTTACCCTCCATGTAGGGTTATTCTCAAGTACTTGCTTAATCCTGCTGTCATGAGTAGTTGTGCTGTGACACCTCAATTAAAGGTGCAGTTCTTGTCTTGGAATGGGTTGTATGGTTTATACCTACAATGTGCATGTGGTTTCAGTTGGAACCACGCTAGAACTTCTTTCTTAAAATTCAGGTGACCTGCCTTTAGAGCAGGATATCTGCAGTCCTGCATGACTCATGCTCATGAACTGAGCAACTGTCTATTTCTCACTGACTTCCAATTATACATTAATCCCTGCTCAGATTGCTGGGGGTAAATGTGATGAGCTGTCTGAAAACTATTCATCGTATCTAGAGAAGGGAATTTGTAGTTTTTTTCCTGGCTCTTGGCTTCGTCGTATTGATGCATTTAACTGCTCTTTTGCTGTGTGTTCTCCCATGAAAGAACTTAAGTTTTGATTTTTGTGGGGGAAGAAAAAAATCAGTGTTGTGTTCTTGCCATTTTCGGACACAGACCATTCAAAGCTGTACGTTTTCTTACACTAACATAAAGCATGTTTTTAATTACTGCTATGACGATAATGTGGGGTTTTTTTAAGTTGTAGTGTTTGAATAAGCTTTGTGTCTGCTAAAATGTGCAGCCTTTGCTGTGTAACTCTACAATGTTAGAGAAGATGTAGAGAACTTGTTCATAGTTGCTCTTTGGTCAAGGTCTTTTATTTTACTCATGTTTGGAGATCATTCTTCCCAGCATGACATCTGAGTGACACGTACATCTATCTTGACTGTTTATCAGGCAGATGGCAGAGAGCCACTGGCTCTTCTAAAGGAGGCATGTCTTTATTCTTTTTCTGTGATCACAGTGTAGAGCCAAAGGGTGCTCAGTTCTGGCAGAAAGATCATCTTGTTGAGCTGTGCTTGCTAGGTGGTTTCAGTAGCCAGGTCAATTCTCCTCTGTTCTGTTTAGGTCATTCTTACTTTAGTAAGCATCTTGAAATCCGTTTCCAAACTAACCTAAACTCTTCTGGAGACACCTTTGCCAGTTAGCTCTGGCAGTCCTGCTTATTTCACAAACTGCACTGGATGTTTGCATCTGCAATGTGAATAACCTTTTTGAATGCCTAGGAGAGATTCTTGAGACATTTTATTTGAAAGTGGATTTTGTTGATATTCTTCATCTTTCAGGCAAGTGCAGCCTTGCTGCATCCTCCTGCTGGTACCCAGCAAAGTGAGCTGTTACCTGCTGCCTGTTACATTAACCTGGAGGGAGCTGTTACATTAACCTGGAGGGAAAGGTCTGCTGATGGGGCCTGAAAGATCAAGAGGATTGGCAGCCATCAAGGCAGGCTGGAGGCAGTTAGTGAAGCTGTAGGAATGCAGTGTGCAATTTGGACATTTGCAATGATTTTGTCACGTTTTAAACTATGTGGGCCTTTCTGGTGGAAATAAGCACAGTCGATGTGTAACTAAAATTGGTCTCCCTCACGTTCAGCAAGGCTTTAAACTTCTCATGTTAAAGTTAGTTTGGTGCTGTCATTCCTTCACATGTTTGAAATAGAGGGGGCAAGGGGGCATAGTGGGAGTAAAGTGGTACAGTGGGGTCACACTGACTTTGCACTAAATGATCTTGAAGGTCTTCTCCAATGTATGTAATTCTATGATTCTGTGAAGCCTCAAATAATTTGTTACCATTTAAAACCCCAATGAATATTTATTTAGTCATCTCACATTCAACAGCAGACTAACTGGAGCATCTCCAGGAAAACATATGGCACTTAACAGGGATAATTAGTAAAGGTTTACGGATTGAAGACACTGCAGGTATTTTATTCTGTTACAGCTTGTACTTGAAGCATCTTTCTCCAGAATTTATTATTCAGGTTGCTACTCTTGTAGAGAATTTTAAAATAACGTGACATGCTATTAGAAGGGAGATTTGGCTTCTTTCTGGTTTGGGATGTGCAGTCCACTAAGTGACTGTGAAGACCCCATGTGACATCCCACTCTGAAGTGGAAGAGATCACCCAAGATGCTCACAGATGCTCATGGTCAAAATGAATGGCAAAACTCAGAGAGTCCACAAAAGCTTATAAAATTTTAGTAGTAAATTTCAACGTGGCTTGGAAATTGTTATGAGGTAGCTCCTGATGTCCTCCTGTAAGCACACAGCAGTGAGTTTGGGGTAAAGAGGTGGGTTGAAAGGGAAGAGAGAGAGAGGGAGATGTATTAAAGAAGGGGAGAGAGGAAAGAAAGGGAGATCACCAGTCCTGGCTTCAGTGTCAATCCAGCTAGTGGGCTGTCCAGGGTCCTGGGGCTCATGTGCTCCTCCTGGGGCTCATTTGGAGGAGTATGTTGATTTAGATAGTTCTTTTCACACCCTGGAGCTAAGTTTCTTGCTTTCTGTACAAATGAGTTATCATGCACAATCCATTTTTCAAGACCTTTCTGGAACTGGTCAGAGGGCTTTAGGGGTCTTGGGTTGCCTTGACCTCTCCCCTACAGTCCATGCTCACATCTTGACCTCATTCCTCCACCTGAGCTGTATTGTGTTGCGCTTATCTCCAGGATCCAGAAGAAGGACATTCGTCTCAGGAGAGTGCTGCCCTGCCTCTTGCTGTCCCTTGTCACATCATCTCATTACTGACAATCCTTTACTGACAGACAGCTCTCTGTCTATCAGTGTTTGGGACATACACATCAGTCTCCTTTTCTCTGAGATTTCTGCACCCCAGCTATGGGGATCACTGCTGAAGCCCAGAAACTGACTTCTTAGGCTCAGGTTTACACTGTGATGTGGGAATCCCTAATGCCTGGGCTGGTTTTTGGGGGTATGTGTTGAAATCTGCCAGCCTAGCACTGGAGATGTATGCCACTCTCACCTGTTGGGTTTATATATGTCACCCTTGGTTTTCCATGTTTTTACTTTGCCTTCTGATGTTTTCATTTTGCATTCTGACATTCATAGGACTTGGAGTCAATTCTCACACTTTCTCTTGCAAACAAAGAGATGCTTTCATAGTTTCTCCTCTAGGAGGAGTTTCTTGAGTGATGGTGATGTTTACCAATGACACCGAAAGAGCAGCAATGCCTTTGACCGATCTCTTGTCCTTTTGTACAATTGTATATAAGTTGGAGTCAAAATAATAATAATATAAGAGAGCATTCCTGCTGACCTTGGACCTCATCCCTGCCTCATCCTTTTATGTCCTATTGTGACATATATACAGGAGGTATTGCAGGCTGGGGAGGGAAATTAGCATGCAAGAAGAAATGGAGAGTCTGACACTTACTTTTTTTGCCTGATTGTTGGTTTAAGACCAACCCTAGGAAAGCTTTATTTGCCACAAGAAAGTACTGCCAATTTTTGCCAAATCACATTTCCTTATGTTGTGAGCTGCCAGAGTTTTGATGAGCTGCTGTAGAAAACAATGCTTTTATATTATTTATAAACAAAGGCTTTGGGATCCTGTCAGACACAAGGAAATGGTTTGCAGCTTTAGCAACTCTCAGTATGACAGTCACTAAAATCGTGTTAAAATTCTTGGAGGATGGAGAAACAGAATGAGGTGTGTAAGGACATTTTAATGGAATGAGATCCCACAAGGCCTGCCAGGACTCGAAAATATTCATAGTGTGCCATTTCTAAATGGGAATTTCCATCTTTCTCTAAGTATAGAGGTTACTGTTCTTAGGCTTTATGAGATAACATCTTAAAATTAAATAAAAGCTGTGGTGTATAATTGCAGATTTGGCAGTGGTGTGGGATCTTTTTTTGTTTTTTCAAAGCAACAAATGCACCAGACTTTAACAAGTGTTGTTTCTAATCCAATTGTACCTTTTCATGATGAATTTTCTTGCAATCTAATGCCTATAAGCATCTTGGATGGGCTTTGAGCAACCTGATCCAATGAAAGATGTCCCTAGGCATGGCTGGAGGGTTGGACTAGATAACCTTTAAGTTTCTCTTTCAACTCAAATCATGCTTTATGGCTCTGTGACCCTCCAAAAGCAGTTATGTTGCTTTTTTAAAAAAATTATTTTATTAATATAGTGCAGGAAAAGTCTTTAGTGGTATTTTTTTCTTTACACCTCTGTAGAAAATAAATTTCTGATGTAGCATAAAAAAGATTTAAAAAATAATATTCAGCAACAGACAAACTCAAATTAATTGAGTGGTTCTGTTTTATTTATCTTGCTGGGTGCAATAGTTTCCTCTATCACATAATTTTTACTCTAATGTGTCTCCATTCACTTCCAATGACAATGCTTGTCTTATACCATTTTAAGGAAAACTGTAATTTTTTTTTAGCCTGTTTTCACACAGTCTACAACAAGCCTGGTTTCTGCTTTGTTAAATTTTATTTGTTTTACATTAAGAAGATAACCCAGGTCAAATGCTGCACTGGTATGTGCTCTTCATTCTTACAGCCAGCTTTAAGAGAATTGGGCCTGCAGGACAGGGTTTTTGCTGCTCAAAGGCATAAAATACACAGCCTATCCAGCTTTTTAAAAAAATATTTGTGGTCATGAGCACACTTTTGAAAATGAAACTCTGGATTTCTGTTAATGATTTCTTGTCAAAAGCTGGTCATATACCGTATTCATCCTAAACATCCTGTTCATGGATCAAGTCTTGCTTGATTGCTGTCATTCTGTAAAGGAAGTATTAGTGGTATTTTATTTTTATCCCTTTTGCAATTTTATTGGTGTTTTTTTTGTTTTGGTTTTCTGTTTGTTTTAAGAACAGTGATCTGATTTCTTGGTATAAGATTAGTATTTATGTGGCTGCCAGTCGGTAGAGTGCTTTAGCAGAATCATTATTTGACTGCATTTGAGCAGTATTTAATTTATTTAATGTATCAGATGTCAGGTATTTAATGTACAGGCAGAATCATGCGTAATTCTTCCCAGCCAATAAATCTTGTTCTGTGTTCTTCTGCAACCACAAATCTCTGCAGAGTTCTAACTTAGGTGGAAAATAAAAGCTTTTGCTAACCAAGATACAGGAACACTTATTTTTTAGTTATGTGAATGATTTTGTGGTACTCTTGAGGGTCTTGTCAGATATAGGCTTCCTGGAACATGTAGCAAATATTGGGCAGTTATGAAATGAGCATGTTTTGGTGTGGTTGCACAAATATTGCTCAAATTGTAACGCTAAGATTTGGTGCTTAATGCTTAACTTTGCCATTTTTATGGTAGTATATATACATACAGAGGAAATGGTTTGAGATTTAATGGCAAATTTGCCATACTTTTTTTTTTTTTTCCAGAGCACAGACACTCTACCCTTGATGTTCTGAGGAAATTGAAGTCTCCCCCTACTCTCTTTGCTGGAACCAGACTTTCTCCCATGCTGAGTGGAAGTGATGAAGTATATGCAAACTGCATGGTAGTAGACCAAGTAAGCTTATCATTGAACTTCTGGCTAATTTTTCTTCATCTTCTGTTAATTTATTTGCATGAGAGTAGGATATTCTGGATCTGTCAGCAGTGGTGTGCTGTCAATTAATAAAATCCTAAATTAAAACCAGTAATATCTTACTCTTCTCAGCTATATTTTGGAACTTTTTAATGAGGTCTCTTTTAAAAGAGTCAGTCATTTATAGGAATTATTCTACCTAGCCTGCAGGAAGAACTCTAAAGCAGGTGTAACTGTCTCTTTTTTGTGTTTGTGAGCTGAACAGAATGTGCTTCTTTCTGTGAAATGTTTACAGTATTACTTGCTCACTTCAGATTTCTGAATTCTATGTATATTCACAGTACAGATGAATTTGCTAAATAATTTCAGAAATTAATTATAAGCTCATAGTGAAGCTTAGAGGGAAAACAAAAACATATTGGTGAAAAGGTGATGTCCTACAACTGTCATGGAAAATTCTGATGTTGGAGATCCTGACTAGTATTCCCAGCACAGGAGATGACCTAAAGTGCCCATTTCAAATTGTATTTTACATCACTGTTGCACCTGGAATCTTTCTTCCATGGTCACACTCAGATACCATAATTTAGGCCAGGGGCATGAATCTGACTAGTCACAACAGTGTGGTGACTGGGTCTAGCTAGACAGATGCAAGATTCTGGTGGTATGTGGCTATTTTTTCAGTGATGCTTTAATGATTTATTTATTTGTCACCTGCCTTGGGCTCCCCCTTGCCTGAAAGCTGGAATATAGGAGCAAGAAATTATCAGATAATGTTAGAAATCTGAGATTTTGCAAGTGTGACTTTTTCCCCCCTTTTCTTTGCCTCTTGCCTGTCCCTACCCCATTCCCTGAAATTCTTCAATCATTGTATCCACTGCAGATCCAGTTCATGTGACAGCTGAGATGGAATTTTAAATCAGAGGCTGAGTGTGTTCAAAATGCACTGAAGAGATGTAATAAGTATTGCAGATGAATGTAAGAGATGAATGTATGTAATAATGGCCCATGAGTGAGCAGCTGGCAGGGGAATACAAAGTGCAGCCTTTGAACCCTTGATTTGATCAATATCCAGGCTGGAAGGACAGAGCTGCAGAACTGCATCTCCACTACAGATGGAGATGTTACCCAAGTGTTCTGCTCAGGGGACCTTCAGCTTGGGTTGCTAACCTTTGCTCAGTATGTGGCCACATCCTACTTTTTAAAATTGCTGATTTGGGCCAAATTCTCCCTTAAGCACCACTCAGCAGGAGCCAGAGTGGCTGCTGGAGAGGGTCCCTCTGGTGCTGAGGAGGAACACTGCCCAGACAGGAATAACTTTTCAGGGAGGAACAGCTGCATTAAGACCTGGGAAAAGCATTTTACCTTTGTGCATGTCATGTGCACAGCACAGCAGAAGTATTTCCAGACTTCAGCATGTGCTGTGTTTGAATGCAAATGTGGCCTGCTGTAAAAACGCCAGCAGTTCTTCCTGTCTTTTGCTAAGAGAAACATAATTAAGATGGGGATGAAAGCACATCTCAAGAGGAACTGGAAAAGAGGAAGTCTGCAATCAGAAAGATCAGGGCTTTGGAGGCGCTTGCAATCCTTCCTTTATTCTTGCTTTTTACAGGTGCTTTTTGAGTGTTGTAACTGGCAATGTGACTTTTCAATATGATTCAATATCTAATTACATGGCTGTTGCCTCTAGCTAGAAGACTTAACAGTGAACTGTATTTTAGTGTCTTCTGCAGACTCAACAGGGAATTCAAAGAATTATTTGTGACTAGAATCTAAATCCTGATCCCTGTACTTGAGAAAATAGAATTCCCAATTCCATTCTTGTCTGTGCAAAAGGAGAGGTGCTTCAGGCCCCAGATTGCTTAATGGCAAAAAATAAGAGTCCTTTCCCTTCCTACCTCGAGAAACTCTGTTCCAGGTCATGTATATTTATATCAAAGCTTAGGAAACTGGTGCTGAAAAATTAAAAGTGCATGATGTGTAGGCTGATTTTTCCAAATTAAATTGCACAATGTTTGAATTCTCTTCCATATGTCTCCCACACTAATGTATTATGCATATTTTTTGCTCAACTCAAGGGTAGTTTTTAATAAAATCCATAAATATGTGTATCAGTACATTTAATAAAAGGTAAAAATATGAGTGAGAAATTCAGTAGACTTGGAAATACCAATTCATTTCTGCCCAAACTAGGGAAAAAAAGTAAGGCAAAGTCTAGAATCTCTTAGCCATATAAATTGCCTTAAATTCATGTGGTGTAGAAAGTAATAGGGAAAAAAACCCACAAAACATATAACCGTAAATAAAATGGCAAACTGCTCAGGTCTTTGTTTCCTGACAATATATCTTGTTGTTGCCTCTTACCAGCACTTATTTTTTACCTGCAGGCTGGAGATTTAAAGACTAACTACGCTCATGGAGATGGTGACAGCAGTGAAATGTGTCTGAATCCCACCAGCACAATCCCGATGGCTAAGAGCTCCTCATCTCCCTCCCTTGAGGAGAATGATCAAATCATGTATCTCCCAAATGAAGAAAGTCAAAGGCCAGCAAAAAAAGAAGAAAATGCAGGATTAAGACACACCATTTCACCTTCTCACCTGTATGTAGCAGATTCATATCTTCCATTTAAGACCCATGGATTTATTAAGGATCGGGGCCAACTTTATGCTGACATGAAAAGAAGAAGGTATGGAATTGACTTGATGCTATGGCCACAATAAGGATTATTTATAACCACCTTTTGTTTAAAAAGGTGAAGCAGAATCTAAAGTGATAAATAGTATTATTGGAGTGAAATCTCTTTTCATCACTAATATTTATTGTCCTAATATATCTGTTTTCATAAAATAGCTGTGAAAATATTTTTAACATGTCTTCTTAGTGAATGTATTTTGAATGCAAATGGATACTTTTATGCCTTTATTTCTTGTGTGCAAATACTCTTTACAAAACAAAAAGAATCAGCTCTTCGCTGTCACTGCCATTGTGACATTTTTGACAGATAGCAGAATTTCACAGTGGTTCTCCTCAGCTATATTTTCCATTAATAAAATGGAAAATTTAAGAAAAAAATCCAAAATCTGTTGAAATCTCTGAGAATCTTTCAAGTCTTTAAAGAGGCCTGTAGTAGGACCATGTTATTCCTGATTCTGCAGGTATTTCTTATCTCAAATGATGCAGTGCAGAGTGTAGCTGCTGTTTATGACAGGTTCAGACTCTTTTCTCCCCCATTTTTGGTACACAAGGTTTGCTGCCATTTGTCTGAAAACCCTCCTGCAAATGGCTCCAAAAATGCAGAGAGCTTTGAAGATGGAACTATAATTTTGGTCATTAAAAATAGGTTTTCAACAATTAATTTAAAAATTAAACAATTTAACAGTAAATTTTCTTGATGAAAAGGTTTTATTGCTTCTCTGAATAGATGAGAGTCCTTCTTTTGCAGGAGGAAATCTGAATCTTGCTCCGACCTTTGAAGGGTACTGGGACTAGCTGGAGGTAGAGCATCAGATCTATGTAAAAACAGTAAGGAAGAAAAGAGTCAGCCAATTATTATTTAAAGTGGGCAATAAAATTTTCTCTTCCTTAATTTTGAGTTTCTTATGCAACTATGAAGTTCCACTAGGAGGAATATTTAACACAGATAATATAATAAATGTCAGATAGAGTTTTTCTTTCACAATCCTTTTTCTTTTGGGATTTTTTTTTGTTTTGTTTTATTTTGGTTTGGTTTGGTTTTTTTTATAGCTAACTATAGGGATGTCATGTAGAATACTATAATCTTCCTGTGCCTCTAGTCAGAGAATAACATTTTTATCTTATATATTTTTAGATAGTCCTACCCTTTTTAGGACCTTGGCTAGGCACCTGTATGAGAACTTTCAGTGTGTATATAAATTTGCAGAGACATGTGATTTGCCTTAATATATCATATGACATATGTTAGTGATACAAATATTACAGGTAAAATAACACTAGTAGTATGTAATTCTATTTTTAAACTTGCTTTCTATGTCAGAAAAGTTCCCTGGAGAAGTTACCACAGTAAGTCAGGGATACTTGTCTGTTGACATAGACATGTCAACTTTCAATTTTCAATTGCTTTTTCAATTTTAACGTGTGACAGTAACTGATAATACATTTATATGACTTGTTTCTGAGATGTCATGTGGGCTATTATTTGGAAATATTGCAAAATACTGTCTCCAGAATGTAGTAAGGAAGTAGTTTCAGACAGTAGAGATAGATTTGTGCTTCCAAAAAGTAGTGGTGTGTGAAGGAATTTTTGTGCTGTTATCCCTGGTAGGAACTCTGGCTATTTAGAAATACCACACATAATTTAAAGTTTTATGTTGTAAGGCTGGAATGTTATTGCAAGCAGTCAACCATTCCTTCCAGTCAGTCTGATGAAGAGACCATGAACTTGCTCTTGCAGGTAACAGGGCTCATTCTGGGAAACTCTGATACTGCTGAGCAACCTTACTGCACTCTCCTGCTCAGGAACCCTTGCCAATAAAATTGTCTCTACGTGTTTGACACATTGATTGAGCCAGAGATTTTTTCAGTCTGCTTGTTGCTCTCTATGTTTTTAAATGTTTAACTTTTGAACTGAACCTCATGAACTATCTCAAGACCCTTCTTAATCTCTTCTTGGCGTTTTTTTCTTCCGTCTTCTGTCATGAAGTCACAGATGTAGATAAAAATATGTCTGTGAACAGCTATGTCATACCTTCCAAATATACACACACATAATATCCATCTACACCCACATATCTTGATACTGAGGTAGTTCTCTCAGTTCCACTTCCTGTCTCAGTTCTTCTTATCTTCTTTGTAGAGAGACAGGTTTATGCATGAAACAAACAATCTCCTTTTTCAGGAGATGCTGAACATGTGTGTAAAAGCCATGATCCAGAGGTGTCTGGCTGTGGTGGGAGTGTGTGTGATCATGGGTGATATCTCCAGCTATCTGCACTGCAGATCTGTGACACTGCATTAGAGGAGTCCTGGACAGAGAAACCTTGACCAGGGGACTGCAGACCTGACAGAGGCCTCAGGGCATGGGTTACCTGACATAATCATGGTGGTTTGGGCTGTCATTTTTCAGAGGATTCATCTCTATCTTTGCTTGTTGCATTGAGATTGAAGTAAGTTGCCATGAGGCATTCAGGGATGCTAAATACTTTTTTCTCTTCTGCAGTTCCAGTCTCGATGACCTTGAGGTAGACAATGGAATTGGAGGTGTGTCAGACAGATCCCATGTTCATTACCCTCACCTCAGCTCTTCAGAGGCCATGGCTTCTAGCAGAGATGGATTGGACTTTCCTACCAGTCTGCAGCCCAAGGTATTTGATCCTGTCTTGGCTTGCATTGTTTTCCTTTTAAGTTGTCTTGGTTTGGAAAGACAGGTGTCTGCCAGGGAAAGCTGGAGCTTCCCTTGGAATGGAGAATATAAACCCCCTCCCTCAAAATTATTATAATTTTCAACTAGGGGCTTTCAGGCAAAGATATGGGAATAGGAATAACAGTTCTTTATGAGGAATATTAAAAATACAAATGTAGTAGTACAAAAACCCAAGTAACCAACCAAAAATCCTAGAAATCCTGACAGAGTCAGAACACAACCTGACTCTCTGTTGGTCAGGGTGTTGGGAGCAGTCCAAATAAATCCTCCTGGAGCGACAGGTGTGGTTCTGTTGGAGCAGAGATGATCCTGTAGAAGGGTCCAGTGGTGGTGAGATGGGTCTGCTTTTCCTCTGGGAATCCAGTGCAAACAGGCTGTCCTGCTGTTCTGACTCTCAGGTTTTATCCAGGTAGGAATGCTGGGCTCCTCCCCCTGGGTGGAGCATCTCCCAGTGTGATGATGTAATTGTATCAGTCATGCAGTGAGCCTCGATGGCCCATGAACAGCAGATATCCCCTGGAGGGAGGATGGGCCATGGAAGAGATAAAGAACAAACACTGCCCCAGCTGGTTTAACAGCTGGGCTGTTAACAGAAGTCACTGCTCCCTTCCCCCTGGAGTTATGAGGGATGGGTTATACAAGAGATAAAGGAAACACCTCCCCAACTGGTTTCAACAGATGGGAAATAGAATACACATTTTTGGTTACATATTGCAAACCAAGACATAAGTAAATCACTGAAACTATGTGAGAAACATTTGAACCTGAAGGGGAAAGATGAGTTCCCAGCTGGCAGTGCTGGTTTCTGCAGAGACCACTCACACTGAGTTGTGAACTTAGAACTCCCTGGGTGTGGCTGGGCTGGGAAGAAAACGGCCATGGGAAGGTAGTGTCCATCAGAGATTTGCCCCAGCTTTAGAAAACACACCTTTTATCAGGAGTGTTTCAAAGGAAATATTTCAGGTCCAGTGAATCAGCATTTTTTAACCAAAGTGTATTTAGTGAGAAAATGTTTAACCAGCTCTAGTTATGTGAAAGAACAGTGCTTTGCAAAGTGTAAAACTGGCCTGCTGCTTGTCTTAAAACAATTTCTAAACCCAGGGAAATTCAGTTGAGTTGTCCATTGATCGGTGTAACTCTCTTCATTATGGTTTTCTGAAGTATCCTGTCTACATTATTTTCTGAGATCTTCAGACATGTACATAGAGCTATTTCTTGTTTGCAGAGATTCTTTGTGATTTTTAGATGCACTTGTTGCCACTGTAGAGCTTTATCTGACCTTCAGCAAATGATTACATGAAGGGTGAAAAAGAGTTCAGCACACATATGAATTCTGGTAGGGCTACTTTAAAAAACAATGAGGTAAGCATTTCACAGGAGTTTTAGGAATAGTCTCTATTGAAGTGTAAATGATGTATCAAAAATTAGAGAATTTCCTTTCAAGTCCTACTGCTGAGAGATTTGGTAACTGGAAAATAATTTCAAATGCAATAATGATGAAAAAAGCGAAAAACAACCTAGAGAGAAGAGAAAGAGGTCAACTCCCTTCTTTGGAAACTCTGACATCAGTAATTACCAAAGCATGGCCAAAGTCTCCATGAAATGTTCTTGAAATATTACAGTATTAAGATTAATCCTTTCCTTGATAAAAGAAGACAGCTCAGTCATCAAAAATAATGTCCAACCATACTGTGTGGACGTTGCCTGTTACCAAATTGGAAAAGAATATAAGATTTCTCTTAGTCTCTTAGTCTAACTTGCACCCACAACTAATTTCCTGCAGTACAAAAAAATTTATCAAGGTGGAAGTATGACAGACTTCCTAAGAATTCACATGAAATTGTCAAAAATTCAACTTGAAGTCAAGAAAACTCATGTGAGTGGCCAGCTGTTGCTGATTTGTTTTGTTTCTGTTGCTGATGCATTTCAAGATGACACAAGATCTCATTTGCTGCAATTTCTCACAGGAATGCACAGTGTTTGGGATTCGGTCACGCTCCTACTCCTGCTCCTCACCCAAAGGTTTGGTGGGAAGACGTCGCCTTCCTCGGGAATTTGCAGTTGGGGATTCAAACGGAGGTCAGTTCTCTGGCTTTGCACTATTCAATACCTGCCTGCTTCAGGCCCAGTGCTGATGACCTTGCTTTGCAGAGCTCACCAGTGTGTAAGTTTGTGGTGGCTTTGGCTTCTGTTCTTCTCTGCCAAGGTCAGGATGAATAACATGGGAAATGAAGATGTTGAGTTCAGACTTGGAATGTTTATTGTATCTTATTTATTTACAGTATTTACAGGCTCACATACTGTGAGCTTAAATAGCAAGTTAGGGAAACGAGGTAAAATGGAGTGCTTCTAAGTCTTTCCAAGGTTATTTAAGTGATAATTACCCAATGCCAAGGTGACACCTGTATTATATATGTTCCTGACCCAATAATGACTGCCCAAGGCCTGCAATGCCGACCTTTTTCACCCAGTTACAGAAAACCACCCAAATCCATTAAAAAGAAGGCAAAGAAGGACAGAGACAACACCCAGAATCCTCCATCTTGACTCATATGTATTACTATACACTGCAGCCCCAAAATCTAAGTTTCTAGGATTCCAGCATATGTTAGGTATCCCTCAGGTAACCCTACTATCACCCCTCAATTTTTACCCATTTACCCAGCCCCGTCATGGCTGTGATACAGTCACAGATCTTGAGAGGGCACACAAACTGAGAGAGGAATAGCCACAAAACCCAATGCAGACAAGGGCAGTAATCCTCTCTTTGGAGTATTCTTACCCTAGCCTCCTGCTAAGTATCTCACACAGACCAGGAGGAAGCTCAGGGTGACACAGAAGAGGCATCAAAGAGGACAGATGGCTCCAGCTTCCCACAGATCCTAGGGAATCTCTGAAACACAGGTGGGCTGTGGTATCTACAGGCTGGGAAGCAAAACCCACCCATTTCATCAAGTGGAGTCAGAGATGTCTCTGCAAGAAGCTCATAAATTTTTATGACTTGTTTTATTTCCAGACATATAGTTTCATATTTAGAAGACAACACACCCTTTGCTCAGTGAGGATATGGGTTGTACCTGAAAACCATGCCAAGTGTGAAAAACATACGCTATGCCTTTCATACAGCTCATATCACTAAAAAGACACATGCAATATGCTCAGGTTTAAAACGTACTACATACTATTTCTGAACTGGACCTGTGGTAGCTCTGCTAAAAATGTCTGCAAAAAGGAGTCATCTTAATTTGAAAATGGTAGTGCTCTCTGTAGTTTTGGGCTTATTTTCTTCCAAAACAACCCAACTGAGTTGATCTTTTATTTTGCTTTTTACAGAGTTTGTGAAAAGTATCTCCTTGAGTCATCTGTTTATAGGATCATAGAGTTGTAGAAGATACAAATTTGTAACACATTAAACATCCCAGGCATAGGAGTAGTAGGCATACTTAGAGTAGTAGTATTCCTCTTTACGTAGAAGGGTTTAATTTTTTTTAATAGACAAAGCTGCATAAGATGTGTAACTGGAAATGTTAGAAGAATGTCATTAAAATATTTTACAGCAAATTATGTGAAAAGGAAAATGAAGGGTGAGTCATTCCAGTCTGTGTTGTTAGGAAAAATGAAAGAAATAATTCTTGGTGTTCTTAAACACAGGCTATTTGCAGAGACTGGCATTCAGTGATAATACCCTCCTCAGTTCTGGCAGATCTTGTCAACTAAAAACTTAGTAGGAAGTGGTCTCAACCTAAAAAAAGCTGTTTCTAATGTATGTATGCATGTTTTTGCCTTCCTTATTCTCAATGACATTGCACACCCGTGGGTTGGTAAGCTTATGGCTCGGTGGAGGTGGTGAGTTCCAAACAAAGCTGATGACCTTGCAGTCTGAGTGCCTTGTGGCTGTTTGTGTCTTGCAGAGCGAGCCTACAGCCTGCCCGAGCAGTGCCGGGAGCAAAGGTACGGAGAAAGCCGGGAGCAGGTCTGTGCAAGAATGCCATCTAGGGAGCCCTGTGGGGAAGAGACCTTCCACCAGGGCCTGGAGCAGCTGTGGAGAGGCCCCTGGCTTCTGTGAACTCGTGCCTAAATCCTGTGGCAAGCTCAACCCAGCTCTCACCACACACATCCTGCAGCAGGGATTTACTGCGGGACGTGCAAAGTAGGGACAGGCTCCTGGGGCTCCTGTCTGCTGTAGGAATGTCCAAACCACTGCAGTAAAACCAGGGAAACTTTTGATACCAGCTGTAATCCAGGCAATTGTTACACATTGCACATGCAATGCGTTGTGTAACAACAACAGTGCGCGATGTTACACATTGCATGCAATGAGAGCGCTCATTGGCAAGTGTTGCTTCTTTTTATACACGGATAGCAATCTTTTTTACATAAAAGATGGCAGTCTTTTTCATGATGTGTTAAACCCACAACAAAGCATGTGGCTGTAAATGTTAGGTGAAACAGGCACTGTCCAGATTCTGCTATATATTCTGCTATACATTTATTAAAGGAGTGTTGCCACTGGAATGAGAAACGTTTTTTTCACTGGTCTCTGTTTTAGGGTTCAGGAAGAGGAATGGAATAAATATGCTGTACCCTCAAAAAACGAGTCTGAAAAATACAAAGTGAGTCGGACTTTCAGCTTTCTGATGAACAGGATGACCAGCACACGGAATAAATGCAAGGTAATTTGGGATTTATGTCCATATTATTATGTATGATTATGCCACTGTAATTAAATGAATTATAGGTGGAAGCTGAATTTTTATGTAAAGATAAATTGTTTATTACAAAACCACAAAAGTCATAGGAAGACTATTTTCACTTTTCTCTTTTTAAATTTAAAACATATGCAGGTTACCTGAAATGGCCTTCATAATAAAAACAGGCTTCCCTTTGATGTCCTTAGTAATTCTATTTGGTGATTTAGCCAACATTTAAATGTATGAATTACATTTAAGAAATATTTTCTTTTTAAATAAAATTGAAACATACACAAAGAGATATGTTCCTGTTCTTGGAATTGCTCTCAAAAAGTAATTGCATGTGTAAACTTCTACATTAGGGTGTAATGAGTTGAATTTGCCTTATTTGAAGATAATGGGACTTCTTGCATAAGTAAACACTGCTTAGTGTTAAAGAGTTTGGGATTTGAGGCCTGCACAGTCAAACAGGCCTACTATGGGAAGGTAGATTACAACACTGCTAAGACATCTTAATTTTAGATTAATGGCATCAATAAGCAGTTTGAAAGGCAAGGGTTGGCCTGCATGCTTTTTCTGTTTGGCCTTTTGATGGTTTTGCAGGCTCCCTAGCATGCCCTCCTGGGCCCCAGGACATCCTAATATGGATGTGAAGGTGTTTGTCTGAGGTGGTGCCTTCAAGTGTCAGAACTGACTGTGAACATGTTTGTCTGGTCATGCAGCCTGTGTCTCTGTGTTCTCCTAAAGTGTAACAATCAGTAACTATAAGTATAAGCCATATGTATAGTTATGCCAACAAGGGTGCTGGGAAAATACCCAGAATTTATTAAAATTTTACCACTTGTTAAAAATAAGTTATTTCTAATGTCTTCTGAAGATAACTTGCTTAAATTTCCATAACTGTACCATTATCTGCAGAGGCATGAGCTGTATACTGTAGAGGATGTAGCACTGGTACCTGTGTGTGTCAACAACACTTCTTAAATTTTGTTTTGTGTCCCTCCCCTTTTTGTAGATTTATAAATGTATTTCTGCCAGTCTTCCTTGGCAATGCTTCCAGGCTAGCTGCCAGTAAAAGCAAAGCCTATATGATTTTAGGGTTTCAGCAAGATTGGGTATGAGAGTACAGTATGCTGTTGCAACTCTTCCACGACAGGGAATAAATATTCTAGAATAACTTCATCTTACAAGAGAATATTTTATTGATTTTAAGATTGAATAACTTTATCTTATTTTATCTTATCTTATCTTATCTTATCTATTTATTTATTTATTTTCCTGCCTCTGTTTTTGGGGATGAAGACAAAAAATAAAGATACCAAAGACAAGGAGAAACCAACCAGGCACAATTTTGCAAATGGGACTTTCCCAGGAGTTATCCCATGTATGGTCTGTGAAAAGGCTCTCCTAGGAAAGGAGTCACTGCAGTGCTCTTGTAAGTAGCTCTTGGCTTTTACATCTGGATTTACAGTGCTCTAAATGCTGTTCTGACATCCTGGTTTAGTGTGTTGTTTGAAACCTTGTCTATATTGGGATTTGCCTGCTTTATGTAACGAGCTGAGGTTGACAAGGGAGAGGGAGGAAGGACAGCAGGTAACAGATCCAGAAAGAACCTTGTGCATCTCCCAGCCCTAGCACATCAGGCAGAAACTTCCTTCTAGCCTGGATCTGTACATCAAAGGATCCTGAGGATTACTTTAATAAGTGAGCCTGAAAAAGGGAAAACTGAAGCCTCAAAGCACATTTTCTGCAGACTGGGGACCCTGTTTGGTTCCAGGCTTTGAAATGTACCTTCTCTTTCAGATTGCAGCGTGGTTGTGCACAAAAGCTGCAAGGAGTGTGCTCCTGTGTGCACCAAGGTAACTTCCTACACTGATCTAACTAGAGCATACCTGCATTCCAGGGGGCTGGAAACATGATGAAGGAAAAAAGAAAATACACAGAGAGTGCTCAGACCCAGTGCCTGTGTGTGAAGGGCTGCAAGGGTGTCAGAATGGCTAACATGGGCAACGGAGCAAACACTGTGCTTGGATAACAATTTTTAGTAGGGAGTCAAAAATAAGTTTCAAGAAGTATTTCTACTTTTGAAGGGTTGCAAGCTCAGACTGTGAAGCGATGTGCCTGGAGGGTTACAGGACAGATTGAAAAGAAAGGGTTCTTAAAATCCCAGAGAGAAAGAACCCATGTGTACTGGGAGGCATTTCATGTTTGGAATAATGGAAAGCACAGATGAAAGGGGCTCTGGCAGGTGACCCACTTCCTCACCCTTGGGCAGGCTCACTTTTTGGTAAAAAATTGGGCAGATGTTTGCTTCATGCATTCTGGAAAATCTCTAGAGGAGGAGACTCCAGGGCTGCCTGCCTAGACAATTGCTCCCAGTGTTCAGCTGTTTCTGAGCAGGGCAAAACCAGCACTAGAGCTGATGGATACCACCTCAACTGTTAAGAAGGAATGCATGCATGGTGAGGTTATCTTAACAAAGACATAATCTTGAAAACCAGATGTGTAAGGTTGCTGCCCTCAAGAAATAAAATGAGACTTGAAGAGAATTGTGCCACAATGATGCAGGTCATTTTTCACATTAGTGGAGTGTGTCCTTCTAATGTAGCTGGGTTTTGCATCTTGGTGGCTTCCAAAGAGAGCATGATTCCATACTGATTCTTTAGCATAAACAAGCCTTAAACTCTGAATAAATCAAGTGGGTTTAATTTTGTTTATAATTTTCACGTCATGGTCTTGCACTAATTTCTGGGAAACTTTCGTTCAGAATTAAGACTGCTGAACTGACAGCTTTGGTCTCTGGGAATGGTGGGTTATTTGCAAGAGGAGACAAGAGCCCCTAACTCATCTCAGCAAGAATGCAGTGCAGGAAATGTTCCCTGACCCACCTGAAGTGAAGTATATGCCCAAGCACAGCAGGCTTTTGCTACAGATTCTGCAAAATCCACTTTGGAAAGGGGAGAGGTTCTGCCTCTGGTAGCCATGCTTCAGATAGAGTACTACCACAAATGCTTTGATTTTATTTGAGTATAAAGACCTAAATGTGCACTTTTCTTGCAGCCTTTGCAGTATTGCCTATGCAATACTCTTATAGAGAAAGTAGAATGTTGTAACTCAGTCTGCTTAGAATAAATAATTTTGTATTGAAGTATAAATAGTATTCTACTTTTAATTTTATTATCTACCAATAACTAATAAAATTAGTTATTGGAAGGAATTAGTGCCATAAGTACTACAACTTTCTTGTAGCCCTTTGTGTGATGGTATATGTGAGTGAGTTACTGACTTGACTGAAATGTATTATCAGCTATGTGATTTCGAAAATTCTTCTTTTTTCAGAAATCCCAGGAGAGATACCATAATAAAAACAAGCTCCAAGTTGGTGTAACAAGTAAGTTAGGTATAAACGTAGCATTTCTAAGGTAGGCTTTGATTAAAAATCATGAGACTGACAGCATGAACTTTCCCTTGTAATTTCTCTGTTTTTAAATTTTGTTTCAGTATCTGTAAGAAACAGTGTGTGTCTCTAATATGAATGGAATTTTTTTTAGAGATCACTATTGAATTAACTCACCCTCTACTAAAATGAAAGTGAATTTACTATATTTTCAGTGAAAACAAAACCAAAACCTAGTCAATTCTGTCTATGTCATTTATCTTGTGTATAAGTATTTGCACACCTATAGAGCATGTCTTAATTGATATTATCTTCTTATCAAATGATAATTTTTTTTTATATTCTGTGAGAGAGCATTGTGGCCATGTACCTTGGCAAGTGGACATTCTTGATGCCTGGTGTAGGTCGATATGAGCACCAGATAGGATTTCTCATCATAAATGTGCTGTTGATGACATACTCTGTCAAACAGTGACAAATTCATTTGTCAAAACGTTGTGTTGTGCTTTGCCTCACAGATTCCCTGCCTGGAGATATTTCACAGATGGTGCTATCCTCAGTGCATCCTTCTTTCTCTGTGCCTATTGGACTGTCTCCTGGAAAGAGGGAAGCCTCACAACAGACCTTCCTCTTGTCCAAAAGTGTCCCCAGTGCCAGTTTGGAAAGGTAGAGGGGCAGTTGCCAATGGGCTATGCTAAATACATCCCTCAGCATTTCTAGAAAAATTTAAACCATTAAATAAATGTGAGGTTTGTTTTTTTTTTTTTTTATTTTATTTCTGCTGCAGAAGAGCTACACAATTTTCTGAACAAGACTCTGAGACCAGTACTTGGAGGTTGAAGTCACAATCTGAAGAGATGTTACAAGCAGTAGGGACTTTTTCTTCAATGGATGCTTTTGTGATGGAAGGTGAGAATATTGCACAGATGTTGCATCTTATAGCTGGTATTGGAAAGTGAAAACCAGAAAAACTCCTTAGCTGATTTAGGAAGATAACTTCATCTTCTCAAAGGAGAGGTCTTGTTTTTAATAATTACAATTGCATCCCTCATTAAAATGATGAAATCAAACACATTAGTCCTAAAAGAGAACTTTTCCTTTCTTCCTTGTAATGAACTGTTTTATAACTTGGAATATTTTAGTATGCCATTACCATTTTAAAGTAATAGGGATCAATGTACTTGGCATCCTTGCAGAAACAGAACAGTAATACACTTTTCTTTTGCATTCATCCAGCTGACTCTGTTGACAGTGTCCATTGCAAACTGTAAGACTGCAACACTTGTATTTCCTCAGTAGCCCAAATTCTTAACTCCTACTGGTGAGCTGTTCTCTTATAGCAGCTACATAGCCTTATGAAGCAAATGGAAATAGTTTTTTTTCTGTAGCTAGGTGTGAGACTGAATTTGAAAGCTGAAGGTCTTTCATTCACGTAGGATGGTGCTCATACCACTCACTGGGCATCTGCTATTGGAAATGTTGAATTTTATTTTTAAATTTTAGAAAGTTTCTTCAAGCAAAGAGTTATAAAAAGGATTTAATTTGAGGAAAGAAGATTCCCCTTACTTAATCTATTTCCCTTACTATATGAATAGATCTGCATGTGCCAAGGGACTTGCCTTACTCTTTATATGTGTGGTGTTAAAGAAATATAAATTTTGTCATAGATGATGTGGATTTGTCTCAGTGGACTGGTCTCTGCACAGATGCAGAAGAGTTTGAGGCAGAGTCCTGGAGTCTTGCTGTGGATCCGATGTTCTGCAGCAAGCAAGAAAAGGATGTCGTCAAGCGGCAGGATGTCATATTTGGTCAGTATTGCAGAGCTGTGTGCAGGTTTACATGCAGTTTGGTGTATCAAATAGAGAGGGAACCTACATGGTTTATGTCCAGAAGAATGCATGCTTCAACTCAGAAAGCATGAAGGTTCAAAGAACACTTTTGTCACAAATTACAATGTCTCCTATAACTAAGGAAATGGATAGTAGTGGCTACCAGAGATGTGCCCAGCCTGTTCACAGAATGGTTGAAATGGGAAGGGGCCTCATCTGATCCCCAGCTCAAGCAATTACAACCACAGCTTGTTCACTGGGATACAGAGAGAACTGTGTCAGAGCCAGATAAATTAAGTCTTCCTACTGACATAATCTATTAGGTTTGAGGCTCACACAGAAAAAGGAACTATGACTTTGTATTTGACTAAAGTCTGTCTTAGAAGGTGTGCAAAATATTCAGGTGACTACTACAGTATGCTCTTTTCTTTTATACTGCAGAGCTGATGCAAACAGAAGTACATCACATCCATACCCTGTTCATTATGTCTGAAATATTCAGGAAAGGGATGAAGGAAGAACTGCAGCTGGACCACAGCATGGTGGACAGAATATTCCCCTGCTTAGATGAGCTGCTGGAGATGCACAGGGAATTCTTCTGCAGAATGAAGGACAGACGGCAGGAATCATGTGAGGCAGGGAGCGAGCGTAATTTTGTCATCAGCAGAATTGGAGACATCCTTGTGCAGCAGGTAGAAGCATCAGTTCTGTTAATCCTTTCAGTGCTCAGTGTTCAAAATTTAAGCAATTTTTTTTCTCCAAAACTTCTCTGGGCAAGAAGACAGTTACAGCTGCCTCAAAAAGATTTAAAACCCAACCCAAAATAATCTCCTGATTATTTCACAATGAAATAGGAATGTGAAAAAATATGATTATTGTCAGGTAACTGTGATGGACTTGGGGTGGACTTCTCTTATGTGGTATGAGCGACAAGGAAAGTGATGCACTTGGTCATGTTTGCAGTAGAAGGCTGCTGTCACACTATGGACTGCAAAAATGGGAAGCAATGGATTCACTTTTGCATCAGCTGAGTAGAGATGTGAAGAACAAATGATGGAAAAGAAACTACTCATTATTTTCTTGTAGTGATCTGGCATGTTACATCCCAGGATACTGCTGATGGAAAAGAAACTACCCATTAATTTCCTGTAGTGTATCCTGGTATGTTACATCCCAGGATACTGCTCCCTAGGGAAAGGATGGTTGCAAGGTGTTTCCTGTGGCCAAAGAATAGCTAACTGATGGCTTGGCATTCTCACCTCAGTTCCTTGTGAAAGGGAGATGCAGCTTTTCACCTTTGGTCAGTCTGTTTTCACTCCATCGAAATGAAGAGCTGAGCTGTTGCCTTGTTGAGAAGCAAGCTGGGGATCAGACAAAAGTAAATGAACTTCAGAGGGTTGTGTTTGAAAAGAGGTGAAGGAAATGCTGTTGTAATGTTCTAGCTGTTACTGGCAAGACTACAGTGGAGGTTGTTTGTGCTCTCTCCAGCCTGTGTTCCTCTTCTTACTCCTAAAAACAGCTAGCCTATTTTCATTCTGTAATGACAGGTCTTTTTAGTGAAATTCAGAGCACTTGATAAACCAGAAATGTTAAAGTTCCCTATTTGTACAAAATTCACTAGTTAAAGGTATACACTTTCCTGTCAGGTAGAATGTTGAGCACAATTCACTTATTAATTTCTTCAGTTTTCAGAGGAAAATGCAACTAAAATGGAGAAAATATATGGAGAGTTTTGCAGCCATCAGAAAGAAGCTGTTAATCTCTTCAAAGAGCTGCAACAAAACAAGAAGTTCCAGAATTTTATTAAAGTAAGTTAATGTGGAATCATGAGCACTATTGACAAAACACTCAGGAAAAAGGTACAGAGCTATTACTTAGATTTAGGGTTGGAATGATATTCGGTAACTCACTTTTAAAGGCTAATAAAAATGGCAGAAGTTTTTCCTCCTTAACTAGTGAGCTGATAAATCACAGTTTTCTTTCAAATTTTAGAATACTTTGGCATCCAGTGTGTATTACACACATGTTCCTGTTACAGTACGCTTCATCCCTCAGCACAGCAACTGTTCCTTGGGGATGGCTCAGATTACACAGCATTTGTTTCAACTTATTCTAATGCTTTTAGATCATATTTCTTATTAGTCAATTGGTGGTTTAATATGCATTTACTGCTTTGGGTATATATTTGTGTCTGTGCAGCTGAGGAATAGTAACCTGTTGGCACGACGCCGAGGAATCCCTGAGTGCATTTTGCTCGTCACCCAGAGGATCACCAAATACCCTGTTCTGGTTGAAAGGATATTGCAATACTCAAAAGGTGAGTAAAAGCTGAAGTGTTGCTTCATGTCTGAAACCCTAGAACATTTCTAACATAAGGAATTTGCACAGATGAAATATCACAAAAGATTAAATTCACTGCTCTGTCGAGATACAACTGAGAGCAAAATAAGTATCTACTGTTCAGGCAAATGTCACCTAAACAGGGCTGTCTGGTCTGTATAGGCCTTGTCAAGGCTGGATTTTAAAGATTTCTGATATTCCAGCCAGGTAGGCCATAGAAGTCCAGAAGAGAATACTTTTTGTAGGAAAAGACCTTGACTAAAGTATGTGAACTAGCTCAGACACCCATCTGTACCATTGGAATCAATTCTGGAGGAGTCTTTTCTAAGTAGGGCGAGGCAAACGTTTTCTAAATTACTCTCTGTTTTTTCAGGCAAAGCTTGAATGCCCTCTGGAACTTAGAACATTTTACAATTACTATTAACTTACAGATACTGCCCCACAAAAGGGCAGTAAATGAGCATTGTAGAAAGTTGCATATACAATGCAAATCCTTTGTGCTTGCAATCCTGTCCCATGGGCTCTTTTGCTTAGCCAGAACAATAATACACTATATGATTTACTTAGCTGCTAATTTTTTTAAGGTGCTTGCACCTCATAAATATGTCAGAAACTATTCAACATGTTGTTTTGACTAATGAATAAATCTGAGGTACACATAATTTTTAACAGGCGAATCAAACAAAGGTACATATCTTCAATAGTTCTAGTATGATGGTTGCAAGGTTCAACTTAAATTAACAAATGTAGCAATTCAAGCTTTGCATCATGCTGATTGTTTCCAGAAAGTAAGGAATTATATCTTCCCTTGAACATGCTGGCTAGTGTCATGTTGTTTATTTTTTATTTCATACAGAAGGAACAGAAGAACATAAAGACCTGTGCAAAGCCCTTCGTCTAGTTAAGGATGTAATAACAGCAGTAGATTTGAAAGTGAATGAATATGAGAAAAAGCAAAAGCTTTTGGAAGTTCTCTGTAGAACTGAAAACAAAACATTTACAAAGATGAAAAATGGCCATGTTTTTAGGAAGCAAGACTTGATGAGGAAGGAGAGGATACTTCTCCATGAAGGTTTAGTGTATTGGAAGACAGCGACGGGCCGGTTCAAAGGTATTTCATCTGAGCAGTAAAGTCCTTTAACTCTTTTTTTGCAAATAACCTTCAAAGAGTGGTTAAAGAATGAAAATACTTTCTTGTGCTATATTGCAAAAATAAGAATATCTTAATGGTATTGCAAATATCAGTTCCAGAAGCTGCCATGGTTTCTGATTAATCTGCGTTGGAACACAAGTTCACATAAAATGCCATCTGCATTTCTTCTTCCAGCCCCCTCCTTCTAGTTTTTTTGTTTTTCAATTTCATTTCATAATATAGTGTTTTGACTTGTACATTTTTATTGTTCACAATATTTGCCATTGCAAATAGCTCATTAACAATTCAGTGGTAATGAGACATCCATAGTAGAAAAGAAATTCTGAAGCCACATTTGGCTGGAGCACAATTTCTACATGCAAGCTCAGATTTTGATTTTTGGTGTTAATCATGTATTAGGGGCTGGGGTTTTTTGGGAGCCTACTAGTATTTGGTGTACAACTTTATAAAGCTGTCTGTTAATCATCATTCCAGAAATGCTTTTACCAGTGTAGTACTGTGCTGCGAATGTACGTAACAGCACAGACAAAGCAAGGTTTTGTGAAATAGTCTTTGCCAGGTGAATAGCTTAGGGAAGCTGCCATTTCTGCAAGGATTTCTTCTTTCCCTGGGCCTGTGGTCCAGCATGGTGCACTTTCCTGGGAGATAAAAAACAGGGATGTGCAAGTGCTTCATGCAGACCATGGGCTAATTTAGATATTTCCTGTTTAGTTTACTGTAAGAGTGTCTACAAGGTATTTCTTCACTGGGGCTTCTTCCTTTATAAAGTAAGAATCATAATAACACTTGTTGCACTGATTTTAATTAAAAGCCATTATTTTTCTTTTCTCATTTTAAGACACCTTGGCTCTGCTTCTAACTGATGTACTACTGTTCTTACAAGAAAAGGATCAAAAATACATCTTTGCAGCTGTTGTGAGTATATTATCAGATGTTTGAACACACAAATTGCACATTTATTTGTATATTTCTCAAAAATTAGATCCTTATCAAGCTCATTCCCACATAATCTTTTTTTTTTCTAAAACCCTGGTATTGTGTTCAGAACTGCAATATGTCAGTATATAGAAAATAAGGTTGGTTTTCAAAAATAAATAATTTTTATGGAGAAGGATAAAATAAAGAATTGTATATTTAATGTTATACCTTACATGACTGTGAAGGTGGGTAGTAATGCAAGCTCTTTCAGTTGTCTAATAGAAATTTGAATTCTTTGTTCCAAGAAACAAACAGAAGAACAATTGTTATTGAAAATATAGTAGTGAGCACACATAAAAGATATGAAAGGTCATAGAAAGAAGTTCCCAAACTAATATAATATAAACTTTATATGAATATTGTGTTATCATTGAGCCTCTGAGATTTTCTTTTTAGCACATACCTAGTACTTATTTTTTTTATTAAAAGTGTAACATATTTTAAAGAACAGTTTAAAAGGATGTCTGATTACTCAAAACTTTCAGTAGTCTAACTATACCAGACTAGTTAGTCTAATGGCTTGAAAAATCATGGTCTTCCTAGAGTGTGATGTTTTATAAGAAGGTAATTTATTATGCATGTGCTTTGACTGTTTCCTCCAGGACCAGAAGCCTTCAGTTATCTCCCTTCAGAAGCTCATAGTCAGAGAAGTAGCCAACGAAGAAAGGGGGATGTTCCTGATCAGTGCTTCATCTGCAGGGCCTGAGATGTACGAGATTCATACCAGCTCCAAGGAAGAACGTAACAACTGGATGAGGCATATCCAAGAGGCAGTGGAAAGGTGGGGAAAAAGGGGGTTGGTTTTCATGCTGGTAGTCCAACGCAGATTGGGAGGTTGGTTGGATATTCATGGCAGCATGTTCTTTGTTCTGCATTGCACTGGGTCTATCTGTGAGTTTGGGTTTTCCTCTGAGCTCAAGGTGCCAAAACCTCTTCATCCTTCCTGCCACACTGCCCGTATTCCTCCTGGTTCCCCACTGAATCAGCAGACCCTTTCTGTTCCTCATTATTCATCCTCGCCAGCCATTGTACCACTCTTTCCTCACCTCTGCCTTTGGCACTGGCTGCCTTCCAGAGTCCTGCAGGTGTCCCTACAATCATTTTGAGGATATCATAATTCATGCCTGTTATCTTGATGTCAACTCAATAAGAATGGTGGGGAAAATATTGCTTCTGATGGGGCCCAAGCTTATGCTTGGGACATCAGACCTGTGTGTGTGCCCCAGCCCCTCTTTCACTGCACAGTGCAGCCTTGCCAGAGAAAAAAGGAGTCCTTCAGTCTGCTTGATGTCCACTCACTGCTTCTTAAAGAGGCAGACAAATGCCATGCCTCTGGATTGCTGCAAAAGGTGCTGGTGTTGTGTTCTGTTTGTTGTGAGCATAACATGGTACTGAAGATGAATAGATGATGTGCAATTTTGCTTTATCCACCTTTGTCTTTTATCTTTGAAGTTGTCCAGAGGAAGAAGAAGAGGTAAAAATGAGTGAATCTGACGAGGACAGACGTATTGCTGAGGCCAAGGCATGCAGAATTCAGAAATATCAAGGTGTGATATGTTTTCCTGTCACTCTGAGAGCTCTGGTATCCTCAGAATTCAGGATGAATTAGTCATGCACCCATACTGTCTGGTGTGTTCAAGGCAGAGTCACAGCAGAGACAAATGGGGTGGTCTGATGGTATAGTGTGAGTGCAGTGAAAGAGAAGCACGTTTTTTTCCAAACATTTCAATGTTTTTGCTACATTACTATAACTAAAAAATAAAAATAAAAATGGATGTTTTCAAAACAAACACTGAATTTTACAGATAAGCATCAGGACCAGGTAGTTTGTGAAAATACTTTGAATCTTCGAAGTTGTGTGGCTTTGTTCTTGTTGATGGCACTTTTTCCTTTGCTGCTATTATTTTTACCTAATAAATTTATCTAATAAAGATAAATTCTACTTCCTTGGTGCCCCCACACCTAACTCCCACATCTTTATACTGCTGTGAGGAGAGAAATTGCAGCAATGTCTGTCCTATTGAGAGCTGCAGGGAAAGGCATCCTCTGCTGAAAGTAGGTGTTGTTTGATGTTGGGGCCCTGAATTATTAGCACACATGAGTGAAGTGCTTTTCCAGGAGGTAGAACTGACATGTCATTGTGAGTGCAACAGGAGCAATAAGGGCCAGAGAGGGCAGCCAAAGCCACCTCATCAGGGTATTGCTTTGGCCTAGACTCTGCCAGGGTGTGTGTTAGCTTTCATTTGGACAGACTATGGGATGAACTTGGGTTCTGGTTACTTGAAAGAAGTAGCTAATTCATTAAAAAAAAAAAAAAAAGAAGTAGCTAATTCATTAACTTGAATTAGCACTTTCTACATGGCATAAATATTAGAGAGGTGAATGGGGAGCATGATTTCCCTGCAGGATAAATAAATGATTATACAGTTTACAATTTTACACCATTCAATTCTGGTTGGCAGAATCACTGAGTAACCAGGACCAGCAAATCTGCAGTTATTTGGAAGAAAAGCTGCGTATCTATGCAGAGCTGGGAGATCTGTGTGGGTTTGATGATGTCCATGTGGAACCTCACTTACTTATCAAACCTGATTCTGGAGAAACTCCACAAGCTGCTCCACTGCTGGCAGCAGCACTCAGGGAAGGTGAGTTTGCACGGGAAGATTGCATGGGATTGGTGGCTCTTCATGTAGTAAGATATTTTAAGGTAACCAAGTGCAGCCATGTTGCCCTGTGCTGCAATTCTCTTGAGTCTGAAAAGTGGCAGTGTCAAAAAAATGCCAAAGGGCAGAGATGAAAAATCTGTCACATTTGTTTTCATTAGATACAGGAGGTGGTACCTGCCAGATTGTAAAGTAATGGATATGTTTAGGGCATAGCATCAAATATAAACAGATGGGGCATGGTGTTTGGTTCTTAGATGTCCTTACAGTACAACTCTGTGAAGCACAGCAGGGGTTGCAGTATGATATTACACCTGGTCCCCAACCTTCACCTGCCTTGGCTGATTTTGACATCAGACCAGAATCCTATATTATCACAGGTAATGGTATTGCAAATGTCCCACTAATTTCTGAATGATCAGTTCCAGAAGCTGCCATGGTTTCTGATTAATCTGCGTTGGAACACAAGTTCACATAAAATGCCATCTGCATGTCTTCTTCCAGCCCCCTCCTTCTAGTTTTTTGTTTTTCAATTTCATTTCATAATATAGTGTTTTGACTTGTACATTTTTATTGTTCGCAATATTTGCCATTGCAAATAGCTCATTAACAATTCAGTGGTAATGAGACATCCATAGCAGAAGAGAAATTCTGAAGCCACATTTGGCTGGAGCACAATTTTTACTCTGCTTACATAGAGCAAATCAAATTACTATCTAGAGACACCTGCCAGAATTGCTGCAGGAGCCCTCTTTTTTCTGCCTGATATCTTAACAGGGAGTTGGTAGATGGCTGAATGTTTTGGTTTGGAAAGACAGG
>VWYP01012855.1:0-11720 GCA_013400435.1 Pycnonotus jocosus
CCTCCCACTTCAAACAGCTTCATTAGATCAAAGAACTGGCCATGAATATCACCACACACTGCAAGCAAAAATTTTGTTTGAATTAATTTTAAAAAAATGTCACGGAAAAGTTACCAAGTTATAGTTAACAGCCACAAAATACTTCTAATTAAGAAGAAAGGCAGATATAAAGCAAGAATAACAGAAATTTTTGAAGGTTCCTCCTTTGCCCTTCATTAAGATGCTGTCTTCACTACCTGTGACAATACTGATGATAGCTCTGAGTCCAGAGATTGCGGGGGGGTATTTTTCCAACACATTTAATGCACTGAGCATTGAGGTCTTGAAAGCTGTCAGCATCTCTTTAATGTTCTCCCCAACTCCTCAGGTATCTTTGCAAATTCCCCTTGGTACGTGTATTTAAAAATGCCTGCTGCTTCTCAACAATTTTCTGAGTCCACGTGAACTTGAAAAAAGCAGGGAGTGTACTTTTGTTTCTAAGTCAGACTAATACTTTCTAATAAAATCCTATCTTCTCCTTGCTCAGCTACTTTTCTCCTTCAAATAACCATGTCCATTATTTCAACAGTGGATTTTTCCTGTGTTTTCAGAATATGAGAAGGGACAAGACCAGTGGTCAGCAACCCAAGGCAGAAGTGCCAAAGATAACAGCAGATGGGAAGTCTTTAGGGAGCATACAGCACAACCAGGTCATCTCACAATTTAATAAAAGTAATTAAAAAATGCATGGAAGAGACAACTGCACCTATCTCCTCTTTCCCACAGGAATTCCCAGTTCCATGGAAATCAGAAGCTGCCTTCTCACTTCTGCATAAAGTGCCACTGGTAACAAGCACAATTTGAGATACTGTGTCTTTCATTGATGCAAAATGTCACCCATCAACTGACAAATAGCATCTTCTGACTACTTAGAGTTTATCAGTAAAATCTTTGGGGAAAAGAAGTTGTCCTAATTTTGGAAAGAAATACTGGACATGGCACACCACATTTTAAAGGCTGTTATTCCCTCAGAGCAGACCATTTGTCATCACAACCACAGAATGAGACTAAAAAGAATGTGCACTTTTTTATGTCTCTTTCCTTAAGATTTCTACTCAGAACTTCCCTCCTTTTAAGTTGCCAACATACCAATTACCTGTACATACAGAAATATAAAAATGCTAAACAAACTTAAATTTTGATTTATCTGGAACTCCAAAGGACTCTGAGCTCAGTCAGCCACCAAGTAGTTTCCACTATTTCAATCATTCATTTTTTAAAAAATGTCAACAATAATAATGATGTAAAGTTTTAATTTACCCAATACTAAAAAACAACAAGCTGATGCTCTAAAAGAAGCTTTCAGACACTAATTTATAAAAGTCCATTTAGAACAAAACATGTTCAGAATAAAGAAAATCTAATTTGAACATAAAAAGCAAATCTACTTTCATTATCTTTCACTATAAATAACAGACATGCAACATAACTACTTTCTATGAGTCTAGACTGTTTATAAATAAAAGTATTAAAGGACACCAATTCCACCTTTCACCAGGTCAAACAGAAACAGAACTCTTCGAACTACAAAAATACTCAAGAAAAGTCTAAAAGTCAGTTTTGTATCCCAGTGGCTCTGGCCCTAGAGTCAAAGATGCTAAAACAACCTTTATCAGTAGCACTACTCTCACAAGAATGTGGTTTTACATGCAGTCACCAGTCTCACTAACAGATCAATACAAAAGAGCATTTTTCACTAAGAATCCCACTTCACAGCACCTGTTTCAAACCACAATAATCAGCTTCTCTTCACATATTTATATGTCAGAATTATCCTGAGTTCAGGCAGATGCCTTTATTCCTACTTATAATATTGAAAGAATTAGAAATTCGTATTTCAACAGCTTTTAACAACTTCCTTCTTTTTTCCCCAATTTTAATACCAATCCTACTAGCTTTTTCAATAGGTTTAATGCTTTAATTTTGCAAAACAATATGCAGACTGTTAAGCAAATGCAGTTGTGAGGGATAATTCAGTAGGACTAACAGAGAAATTTTGGTTCAGCAATTTTAAGATAAATTCCACTACTGAAAAAAAACTGGCTTTTTCCAATTTAATTATGTATGAAATTGCCTAGAAATATTTATTACCTGTAATTGGAGCTTCAACTTCTATCATAGTTTTTTCCCTCCGCAATATTGCAGCACCCTCATTGATGATTCTAAGTGCAATTTCTTCATCCACTCGACCTTCCTTTATCAAGTGGTTCTTCAAAATGTCAACCCTTGGTCTTCCATCTGTGTCAAACACTTCTTCAGATGTCAAGCGATGCGTTGGTGGAAAAGGGACAGCTAAAATTTCAAAGGAAGAAACACCAGTCATGACACTGCTATTTGGGAAAGAGAGTCCATCTAGGAATAGGGATCTATCATGGAATAGCTGCTATCCCAAGTAGCAAACTTCTCTTTTCACCAAGCAATTTTATGACCTTGTTAGAATCTGGAGAGAATAGTGCTAGCTGGGTACAAATCAAAAAAAATATAAACATCTATACTATACAAAGTTGTAGAAACAATAGAACAGAGTTAGAAGGCATAGTAATATGTGCAATATCTGGAAGAGTCAAAATTGACTTTGCAAAGGGAAATAATCTCTCTCCAATATACCACCATTCCCTGAAGGGCTCATGAAGTACTGGTGATGCAGGATTATCCATTTAAAAGCCACTCAGCCTTTGAAAAGCATTAAAAATTATCCCATCATCAAAGCCTCAGGGCAAACCCCCCCAAAAAAACCTCAACCAAGCAAAAAGAACCACCAAAACAAAAGCCGAGTTAGCAAAAAAGGTTTCAATACTGCCTGAAAGACTAGAAATAAAAGCAGTCAGTGAGCAGTGGTTGGGGACCAAAGCAGGCTCAGCAACTGCCCAGACAGCACATCTGGCAGTCTGTACTTCAGTTACTGCACAAGTGAAATACGGATGTGAGCCATGAAAAAGGGGACACTTCAAAAGTGCCCCTAAGCAATGCCATGGCACTCAGGATGTTACAGGAAATAGAACTAATCTGACCCTGTCCTCTCCTCAAGCATACCACTGTTGAAAGAATGAACTACAACAGAAGCAAAAATATTCCATTTCTCATCATGTAAATACTGCATGCCATAAGAGAAAAATGGGAGGAGCACATCTATTTGAAGATAAGAACTAGGAGCATGAATGCACTTGTAGACAGAGTATCTGTATTTATTTTCTTACTCTCTGAAGTTAAACTTTACAATGCTTAGATACTGAAATATTCCCTGACTTCATTTAAATCAATTTCTAGATTACTACTAACACATTACTACCCTTCTGTTTTATGGAGCAGTGAAAAATCTATCAATAAAACACCTGATGCATTAATTGTGTATACATTCACCGAAATAAAATTATTCTAGAAAATAGAATATGTCTACTATCCCTCTTATAAAAGTTTCTAAGTAGGAAGAAGCTGCAAAATGTGCCTCTACACAGTGTAAAATTAATTCACCCCTTTCTTGTGGACATAAAGTATTTGATTAACAAAAGGGAAATTCTATACCTTTTCTTCAGCCTCTCCTATCAGCAATTTAAGTTTCAGTCAGAAATGTTAAAATTCCACGTAGTCCAAATGTTAATAAACTTAACTTACTTAAGATATCAAATGGCAACCCCTTCTGTTCCATGCACACAATATATGTCTTTTCTCATTGCTCAAAAAGGATATCTTAAGAACAATTTTCAGAGAAGGCAGAACAAAATACGGCCAAAGATTTTAGCCATGATCTGCATCACCCAGCAAATAAAAAGTAACTCTTTAGAAAAACTGTTTCTTTCCATTTTATACTTTAAGTTTTGTTCCAGCAAAAGTTAATACTGTATTAGAGTGCATACCTTTGAAAAATATTACAACTGTTTTTAATAGGTTAAGGATGATGATTTTTGAAGCATGTAGACAATTTCTGCAAACTAATGAGTTTAATTAAACCTTTGATGAAGTAGTCATAGAATGTCATAGCCTAAGGAAGAAGAATTGCAGCATGATGTGTTCCAAGACACAAATATAATCCATGTTTCAAAGTCTTTGTGCACAACCTGTGCTCTCGGGACTGGGAATGGTAATTAAGAGGAATTACCCTACGGAAATAACATGGTGTTGGCATTAAAGGATTCTCTTCTTCCATTCCCAGCCAAGCTAAACAATACTATCTAGAGATGAATCTCTAAAGTAATACATACTGCAGTAAAAAACAACAGATTGTATCTTATTAGTAAAAGTATAGATGTTAATAGCAGATGTAACACATCATGATTTACAACCACAGACAAGATTTGCTAAAACAAACCATTGCTTACTAGTCAAAATTAATAAATTTCACTTTAAAAACATATACAGATGATACAATTTTAATATATTGATCAAAAAATGTAAACAGTAGTGCTGAGGAAAAAAAACAGTGAATAGCTTTTGGGACTGGTTAATGAAAATATTTTGATAGCTTTTTATTTAATATGCATTAACAGAGAGGGAAAAATCACCTTTCCTTTATACTGCAGTACTAATAAGAGATATAGAAAGCAAAACCTCTCAACCTAGTTCTACACTGACTTTCCACAAGCTTCTGGGTACATTGAGACTTTACAATAAAGCATGCTGTGGAGATCCAAAGGTTAGCACCAATGTGAAGGGATAAATTCCCAGGACGTAGTAAGAAGTTCAAAGGAGAAAAACTCCATTAGTGTGGCACTTTACCCAATATAACAATCCCTGCTGAGAGGTGCAAGATGGCAACTAACACAAACACGCTACTTCCAGACCCAAAGCAGATCTCACATTGCCTAGTAACTAAATACAACAGTAGCTGCTAATAAAATCTTACATGTAGATACTGTAAATTTAAACCACACTGATATATATGCCCATTGTAATAACCTCAGTTAAATCTGGCATGTATCAAGAGACAGCCTGTTGGAACAGGCTCATGAAAGAAGATGAGATCAAAGCCTCTAGACTAATGCAAGAAAAAGCATCACGGATCAACCATACAAGGTATTGTACTTTCACAAGCAAAACTGTTTCTGTTCTTATGACTATAAAACTTAAATAATTCTTTTTCTCTGACAGTGAAGGAAAATTAGCCGTTTTTCCTCTAGCATCAGGAGCAGAAACATGGTATGTTTCATTAATTTAGTTTTGGCTCAATATCCCAGAATGCATTTTCTGTTTCACAAATGTTTTCGATTTCATGGATAAAGTCTCACGTCACTTTACTAAGGTTACTAAACAAGGACATTCTATTTGCAAAGAATGTGCTGCTTTGGTGATAGGTGTACGTGAAACAGTATATGTAATGTTTGTCACCAAGTGTATCACGTAGCAATACAAACACGGGTGTTCTGTGAAAAGGAAGCATCCTTCATTTTCTCAGCAGGTTGATTATCATGATAGCAAAATGGTCTGTGGTTTTTCTGTCATTTAGTCACCTTTTGTGGCCTTTCGGTTTTATAAACACATTGCTGACTATGTATTGTCACTCAGAAGAATCACAAAGCCTCACACCTACTTACATCTTTCAGTTTGTCCCTGGAGTTTTCACACCTCTGACAACATCTCTACAGAAGGAAAAGATGCAGCACCCATAACTGCTATGAGGGCAGAATATATCCAATTATTCTTCTGCATTGGCAGAACAGATTTGAAAAGAAATAGCATAAAGGCATCACAGATGGTCTGTGGACCAGCAACCTTGAAAATACCAGATAAGCACAAATACACAGCCACATCTACTGGAATCAGAAAGCTACAGTCAAAAGCTGACCAAAACCGCAAGTTGCCCTACTCACCTCAAGCAAGAAAGCACGGATCCAGCAAAGACAGTTTACTGCAAATTACCAGAACTAGCACGAAGTTTCTCTTAATGCAAGGTTCCTACTATATTAGCCAGCATTCTAGAAGCAAGAAAAAATGGCCCTGTAAATCTTGAAACCCTACAACAGCAGTGAAGGTACTATTCATTTCATTCTCATTTATCATGTACTTGCAGTTTCAAAACTTTCATATAATTTCAAATCTCAAATGAAACTGTGGATATATCTCATATGTCATAGTGCATTCATTCATCTTTTATACTGTGTAGGTTTTTCAATTAACTTGGTTAATGTTTTTGGAAGTTACTCACAGGAAAAATACAATTATTTGTTTGAAAAGTATTTGAAGATACTCCTGCCATTAAAGTGGCCATACTGTGTTACACCAAAAGATTACTCAGTGCTTAAATGCACTAGTGACAATGATGGATGTACAGATCTTCCCCTCTCCATACTCTGTTTTTGAAATGGTGGTTTATGGATTTTCTCTAGAGTTTCATCCAGACCACCATGCTTATGACCACTGCTAGAACTGTTTTCCACTATTTTGTCCAGACTCTGAATAGACATTTTCATAGTTTTTGCCTCCACTGCACCTTATTACTATGAATTCCACAATTTGAATTACATGTCAATATGAGAAGGTATTTCACCTTTTCTATTTTATTTGGTACTGCATTTCTCCTTTTCACAGGGAGACAAGAATTACAGTTGCTTCCTATTCAACTTTTCCATTAAATATCATTCATAAGGTAAGCAAACTCTATCCCCTATTCAACCACTAATTTTCCAAGTCAGAGACTTGTTATCTTTGTGATTCCACCTCAACCAAAAGCCACTCTGTGCCTCTGAACATCTCTTTAGATAAAGAAAAAAATCAGGAAGATGGACCAAAATTCCATGCTACTGTTCAAGATGCACGCAAACTCTATCCCCTATTCAACCACTAATTTTCCAAGTCAGAGACTTGTTATCTTTGTGATTCCACCTCAACCAAAAGCCACTCTGTGCCTCTGAACATCTCTTTAGATAAAGAAAAAAATCAGGAAGATGGACCAAAATTCCATGCTACTGTTCAAGATGCACGCATAACACAACATACATATAGTGGTGTGATGCTGCAATCTCTTTTTTCTAAATTGGTCATCTAATACTCCCTGAATTCTCACCAGACTAGTTGACTGCCACTGCATTTACATTTTCAGAACATTATCCATACAGATCCTAATATTTCTTTCCCAAGTTCACTGCCTTCTATGTTTAAGAAAGAATTGTTCTGTCCTTTCTAGAGTCTGCTCTTAATAGCATCTCCTACAACTTCTTTACAAGGCACTCAGTCTAACAAGAGCTCATTGAAGCATCTCTGGAAGCCTGCAGTCCTGGATAAGCGCTACTATTCCCATTCAGTCTGTTTTCTAAAGAACTTGTCAACACATTTAAAGAGCACAGATGACAGATGCTAATCTCCCTCCATCATGGGAGTTCATCATCTATTAACATCCTTTCTCTCCTAACTAATTTTGATCCAGAAGAGGATATTTCCTTTTCTCCTTAAAGACTTCAGTGAAGAAACATGATGAATAGTTTCACCTGGATCAATAAGCTCATTGGTTTCTTCAAAATATTCTAATAATTTCTCTTGATTTTCCAGCTATGAAAACTGTACCAACTCCCCTTTAACACTCTATTTCCTGGGGATATAGTTAGGACACTCTTTCTGACAAGTGCTGTGAATCTGTTTAAATTAAACTTATTGATCTACAGTTGTCCAGTTGAATCTACAATTTTTTAGAAAATGCTGCCATGCTCCATCTCTCAGACTCAGAAGATGAGTTATGCCACAGACTGTGGAAAATAAACCCACAATTTTGTACCCAAAACACCCAGAGAATTCCTTTAGACACCATACAAGTATCTTCTGATTCTGGGATACTTTTTGGGAACATTTCTTTTGTTGATACTTTTGAAACCACTTACATTTCAATGAGAGAATTCTTTGATCCATTCAGCAGTAAGAACTGACTCATGTGCTAAAGAGTCCTTAGCTCCTTAAACAATAAACACACATGTGAGCAGTTGCCAGATTTTTGTGCTCTGGCCTTACCTTCCCAGCCCTCAACTGCCAATTTGCCCTACTGAAATTGAAGCAGGCTTCCATTTTTGGGTGGGTTTTTTGGGTTTTGTTGTTGTTATTTCAAGATTTATCCACTCTAAACATCCCCTGAAACAAAAAAAAAGATCAGTCAAACACTTACTTGTCAGAATTCAGTTCCATTCCAAATTGTCTCTCCTCCAAAACAATATTGTGATTTTTTTTTCCCAAATATGAATCTCTCATATTCTCTTCACACTGCTGCTTTTCTGGATCATCTTAGAATATTTTCTGGCCAGCAGCATAAGTGCCTTGCAAAATTTTTAAAACAGGCTTCACGCTGCCTGTCAACTTTTAACCTTTTACCTTTTTTTAAAACCAGACTCTGAGTTATAAATTCAAATATTGCAATGGTTTCTTTTTCTCCTTACATGGGTGTAATCATTCAAAAGTAGCTATCAAAGCCTTAATTTAGCAGCCTGCTTGCTTAATTATATGAGTTACATTTCTTTGGGTTTCTCTAAAGAGTTGTTTCAATAAGCTTCCATCTAATATCTAAAAGGATTGTTTGCCAATCAGACTGTACCAAAACAAAGGAATACTGAAATCTTTCCATTTGCAGAAGAACAGACACAATCTCCAAATTTAGCATTAGGTCAGCGTGACAAGGTCCCGTGGATTGCGTCCCAAGGCCCAGCAACACCCACAGTGGACAAAGTGTAATGTGAGAGGACAGGAACTTCCAGCTGTGGGCTGTAACCACCCTCAAGTGGGTCAGAGAAGCCCTGATGCTTCACTCTCAAAGAAAAGGCAATGAAGGCTCAGCCCTGCCATGCTCAGGACCACCCTGTCAGTGTGAGCTTCCAAGCACTTCTCCATCCCTACCAGGGAAAAGTTCTTCACTACAAGGCAGTGAAACAGTTGTTTCAGGAGAAAAGATACACTGACAAATTCAAAGTTTGAAAGTCACATGAACTGAAAGGTGAGGTGAGCCGACTGAAGTCAGCCAATTGTCATCCGAAAAGAAAGGCAAACCCAAAGAACCAGATACAGCATTTAAGTATCAAGGGCAGTTTACAGAAAAAAGATTTTGAGAGAACATAACAAAGGGAACTGCTTTGTTGCACAAGACAGTAAAACACTAAGTATCCTTCAAAGATGTAGAGGGTGCATTAGAAAACAGTGAATCAGAACAACAGGTACATTTCCTCACCCCTCTTTGGAAAAAAAAAAACAAAACCAGTAACAAAAGCCTCATCACAAGACACCTTTTGGAAACCAAATACCAAAAGCTGAGTTTAGACAACTTTTCAATTCCATAGCTAACCATTAATTTATAGGAAACTCTGTGAGTACAAATTACTTAGGCAATTTAACTAAGCCATGTAAAAGAAAATTTGAGTTTTTTATACATTTTGAAAGCAATCAATGACCTTTGATGAAACAATCCATACTTGGAAAGATATGCTCGACGACACAGCTAGACTGCATATTTAAAGCTATAATTGTGTTTATTTAATATATATCTATCTGATATGACATAATGCCATGATAGCCTTTCAGATGTACTTCCCATCAACTCCTAAATNACCATGATAGCCTTTCAGATACTTCTCTATATATTTGTACTTCCCATCAACTCCTAAATATACAAGTCAAAATATGAAGGGGAACACATCCTAATCGAAAAAATTAGTGATGATACAGTAATTCAATCATTTCTTCTTGGGTGAGCATCTCTTGCCCGTTTCTGCTAACATGGTAAAAAATTCAATTTCTCACAACCTCTGAAATTTATTCGATTCTGTTCTTTATCCTCCTCTTCCAGTGAAGAAAACAAAACTTAAATAAAATCAAGATAAACAATGCAAATAACAGCAAGCTTTAGGTCCTGAATTCAAGTTTTCTCCCCAAAAGACACAATATATAGAGAGCATGAAAGCTGAAATATGGACCAATACACAGATACACCAGATAATATTACTACATTTTCTCTGTGGCTTTTCTTAAGAATCTGAGACATTATAAAGGACCTATTCATTGTACAATAGGAAAGAGTATGGTGAATGTTTCTTGGTATGCAAGAGGCAATGCACCTGTTTGTGAAGAGAGATGTGACACAGTTGTCACATTTTAGCATGGTTTCAACAAAATGCATAGATACTCCCACTTAGGACTGACATAACCTGCAATCCTGCACTTCTGGGGTCACTGTCTAAAAAAAATAATTCCAACTGCACTGCACCTAATGGGGGAGGAGAAACCCAAGCACCCTGTCCTTTGTATCATTAACACAGACAGCTTGGCACAACTGGCCAGGCTTTCTCCAGAAGCCAGTGATTCAGCAGGATAGGGATGGAGAGGACAGGTCAACAGAAGGTATAGAAAAATGCTGCTTATGAACTGCTTGTAATTATGTCAGATGAAGCCATCAAAGACTGATTACCTGTACAATAGTTCTGCATCCTAGCATCCACGTTCAAAGAAATAAAACAAACTCAGGCAGTAATTCTGCTTAGAATGAAGCAAGTCTTAAATATAATTTTAAACAACCAGATGCGTAGGTCACATTTAACAAGCTGAATTATTACATGATTGAAAATCAGCAGGTTTTCCACTCTGTTCTAAAGTACCTGATTACCTACTATTAATACTGTTACACTGCCTGAAGAACTTAACTTCTTACCACAAACTGCAATAAAGTACAAAAATTCAGCAGGTCTAAACACCACACACTGAAGTAGCACTAAGGAGCACAGGTTTTCCTGTAGACTGGTGTTAGACCAGTTTTAACATTTTAGACTGGTTTTAACATTTTCTACTTGCACCCTTGCAATTTGTTCAAACAAACCAACAAGTTCAGCAATTCAAAACGATTAACAACTTATTGCAAGTAAAGCTTTCCAGTTTAATAGAAAACATGTCAATGTCCTAAACATCCAATGGGATTCCAAGGCTTTAATTAACACCCACTGAGGACAAATGCATCCTTTTCATTTCTCAAGGCCCACTGTTGCATAAAAGGGTAACCAACCAGACCTGCACCCCTTCGAGCTCAGTCAGACCCTCAGTTCCTAGGAATGTCAATCTCAAAGGCAGACTGCTTGTGTACACCTGTGATTTCCAACAGGCCAGGCCTGCCAGAACAATTGTCCACACTGACATCACCAAATGCAGTGCAAGATGAAAACCACTGGGATCAAAATAAAATTATGTGCAACTTGAGCAAGCACAACCTAGGAATTCTTTGAAGCACTACCTATGATATACCTTTAACAGTCAATTTATGTCTAACGCACATATTTCAGGATGCTCTGGTTCCAAAGGATTATTCTCCTGACGAAAACTAAAACAACACATTTCACAGGGTTCAGAGAAAAGAACTGGTTTGTACCATTTTGGTGGTAGACCATCCTAGTTTTAAATGGCTGTATCTCCTACAAAATGCTTTACTTTTTCTCCTAAGAAGTATAACGTGTGACTTTTTACGGCTTCCCACGAGATTACCACGGAAGGCCACAAAGAACTAGATCAAGGTGAATTTTCTCCATCAGAACTGGAACCTGAGAACAGCAGCCAATAGAACGGGCGGCAGCACCTTCCCACTCGCTCTTCCCCGGCGCTGTCAGCGTCTGCAGTTCCAGGGCTCTCCCCTGCGCAGGCAGAGCCAGGGCGCGGAGGGGCCGGAACCGGCGGTGCCCGCGGTCAGCCCCGCACACGCTCCGGGCAGCGCATCCGGGCGGGACGCGCCAGGCCCGCAG
>VWYP01012855.1:12242-49733 GCA_013400435.1 Pycnonotus jocosus
GGGCTGAGGGGGCGGTGCGACGAATGGCCCGGCCCCGAGCGACCCCGAGCGGGCGGGGACCGGCGGCCACCATGGAGAGCTCCGTGGGACCGCCCCGGGGGACGGGGCCGGCCCGGCTGCGGGGAGCCGTGCTGCAGGGTGGCGAAGCCCTCACTGACCCCCCGGGACCCAGCGCAGAGCGAGGGGCCGCGCCCGTGCCCTGAGCGGGCGCCAGCACGGCAGGAAGGGGCCCAAGAGCCTCACGTGGCAGGAGAGGGAGGAGGAAAGAGAAATTCCCCTTCAGTGAGAACCCGGGCACAACTTGGGGCAAGGTCCCAGTACCAGGTAATTCAGCCAAACGTCTCTGCCTTGCCCCTGGAGCTGAACAAGAGGACCAAAGAGCACGGATGGCCCTGGGTACTGCGGCAGGAGCTGCCCCCTCATGCCCCAAAGCTGCGCAGGCTGACAGGGGGCAGAGGCTCTGCACCACGGCCGGTCTGGGCAGAGGCAGCACATCGCAGCCCTTATGAACTATACAAACCATGCGAATGTTGTGCAGAGCAGTAGGTGCAGCCAGATGTATGGCATAAGACAGGGCTTTAGGTTGGCCAAAAGGTTGGTACAACTCTCCTACAACTAAGGTAATCTGGTCATTATAACTACTCCATAATATATTAACTTTGCTAATAGCAAAAGCCAAGTAATTCCTGTTCTCCTTTGTAGCAGCTGTTAACCTTACCCTCTCTCTGATTTATTGCCACCTCAGTTGTACCAGTGGATGTTGGCTGTAGGACTGACACTGTACTTGAGATCACAGAAATGAGCTGTGTTTAAACCAAACAAAACCCACAAAGCAAACCAAACCCAAACAACCGGCCAACCGAAAATCTTCAGATTTGGCATCACTTAAATATCAGCCAACACACTAACCAGACCCAGCAAACATCCAAAACATACATACATACACACACACACATATATATACTGCATTTGATTAAATATGGTTATTTAAGAGTTCCCAGCTAGCAACAAAGCTCATATGCATTATTTGTAGCAAGCTGTGCATTCTCTTCCATACAATAAACCAGGAATTTAAGAAGGAAAACCATTCAGAAATACTTGTTTCCAGCAAGATCTTGGTTCTTGTCCCATTCAGGTCCAAGGGAAAAGGATAACACCTGAGGTGAGCATCTGCCATGCTGAACACAAAAAGCTCTTTGGCTTAAGCAAAAAGACATTGAAACTGACACATTGCACAAGCGCTTGGGTTAACCCCACTTTTTTTATTTTACAGCCAAGACAGTATGAGCAAGAAACTCTGAATGAAACACCACAAAAAACATTCAAGGAAGAAAATTAACATTTTAAGGGAATAAGAATTATAAACCCTTGGGGTATTTATTAGTACATTTGCAAGGCTCCAAAGTTTTGGGAAAAAAACCAAAATTCTAGTAATTCCATGCTCAAAAGAAAAATGTGTGCACGCATGCAAAAAGAGAGCTGGGATACATTAGAGCATCATGGAAAAAATCCTGGGTGACTATTTTGGATTTAATTGCTAAGGTTTTCAGCAGCAGGAATTACTATTTTACACCAGATGTTCTGCAAATGTCTATCATATAACGATACATTTAAAGGGCCTGGTTTTTAAACAGGACAAAAGCTCATTTCCTTCAATAGCAAGGATGTGTATCAATTTAGAGTATGCAGAGAGAACACAGGACAGGAAGGGCAGTAAGTAAAATGTCGCTCCTACTGAATTTAACATTAGCTTCAAGTAGATCTGCTGAAACAAGGGGTAGCAGGAATGAATTCAGTTTTGTATTTGAAATCAAGAGGAGCCCATTAATAAATAGTTTGAATTTCTGACAGCATGAAACAGCCGAGTCCCATATTATAAACAAATTCATTTGTCCATACATTTCCAAACATGCAGGGAGCCAGAGACCTTTGCTGAGTGTTGTCAGGAATCTCCCCCTCACCTGAAGTGCAAGAGAGATGCCTTAATTATTTGAATTGTTCTCTTCTCCCAGGAGCCTGCAGCCATGTTCTCTGGGGTGTGAAGGTAAAGGGGCTGATGCAGTCAGAATGCTCACTGAGGAAAAAGCACAGCATAATATTAGTTTGTTATGATGCTGTGCCAGAAGGGGACATTATCAGCTTCTAGGCAGCATACCTAGTGCCCTGCATGCTGAAACACTTTCAGTTATATCCAGATATTAACTGTAGAAAAGGCTCATATGGATGAAATCTTGCTGGGTTTGCTCCCCCAATGACTCAGGATGAAATGAAAAATAGTACTGTCTCCCTACAAATCACACATCCAAAAACCACTAAAAATAATTACTTTACTATTTTTATTGATAACGCCTGCTAGAAGAAGTTGGCTAGCACAGTTACCTTGGTATTTTATTGTCATTTTTCTGACACATTCTATATTACCTCATTCAAATGCTGAGCATGTATGATTCTCATTAGGACAACACAAAAATCTTCATTAAGCAGAAATATGTAGCTGCCTCTCTCCCTAAGCCCTTTATCTTGTCATTGAAGCTTTTTCATGTGGTATTGTCTCTAAATCTGCTACCGACTCTGGAAGAGACATTCACATTATCCCAATTTACCTCATGGTGAAGGCAAAGATGATTGATTTGATAAATCTTGTGTTCAACGAATCAAACATCTTCCACTAGCACCACAAGTAGAATTATGATTGTAGGAACTTAGGAACACAATTACAAACAGAAATACAGCCTTGCAGGTAGAACACAGTGTGCCTTTATAATCCTGTGAGTTTCCCCACAAGTGCTCGAAAAATCTGAAAAGCAGTTGTGTTTTATTTACTTCCTGTTCAGCTTTGCCACCAAGTGGCCATTCCATTCCACACACTGGGAAAAAAAAGGAAAGGGAAAGAAGAATCTGATAAATTCCTATTCTGATGGGATATTCCAAACCATTACCTAGCTGCTAGCACTGGACTGCTTTCTGAACAACTGCTTTCATAATGAAGGAGTTCAGCAGAAGCACATGGAATAACCAAACCAATCCATCTTCTTCTGTACCATGGGGAATGGTACAGAAGAAGATGGATTGGTTTGATGATGGATACCTGTTATCTTTCTGCTCCATCTCAAAGCAGGACCCACTGAAGCAGCATGCAAGAGCCGTTTAAACAAAAAGGTGCTGTGTTAAAACCTGGACTTTTCTGACACCTCCCCTGATGGAGGGCTGCAAGGTATAGTAGCAACTACATTTCAGTAAATCATTGCCCCAGACAAGTGCTGTTTATTGAATTTCAGGCAGAAAGAAGTCAGACATAAAAATGATTATGTGAAATTTTGTAGCCATCTCGTGCAGCAGGGCAAATACCAGAACAGCTTCTTTTGACTCTAACAGCGACATACCTTAAAAACTGGCACAATGTCCCAGAATCATCTAATTACCCAACAAGAACTTTTTGAAAACTAAGAAGGAAATTGATTCACAGGAGAGAGAGATATATTCCAGATCCCAAGAGAAAGATGCACAGAACAAATCTTGCAAAGATAAACCAGGTCTGAGAGGGAAAGACGTGATATGAGCAGGACAGTAAGATGAAGACAAAACTTTTAAGAAGTTGTTCCATTTCATTGACTCTCACTAGTGACTGTGTGAAGCTGTCCTTTCTAAAACACTAGAAATGGTACTGAGGTTTATACTGAGGTATAAACTGTAGGAAAGAGAAAAAACAAGGCACATATTATTTTAAATATATTTTGACATACCGCACTGAGTTTCAATATCAATACTTGAAAGCTTTCTTTTAAGAGGGCACAAGGTCTTTCCCTGCTGTCCCAAGTCAGCTACTTTATGACAAATCTTATTATCGGTAACACAGGCATTTTTCAGAAAGGTTGAAAGCATTGTCTTGAGCCATTTTCTCCAGCATTACAAAGTCATTATCACTGCAATACTCCAGCTCCCAAAGTCATCCAGTACTGAGAAGCTGCATTGACTTCAAAAGAGAAAAAACAAATCCAAATTGTTAGATAGTTGCTGGTATAAGATGACAGTCAACTTCAGTATTACAGTGTATCCTGTTCACTCCCTGCCTGCACACATTTCCCTCATTGCCTGATAAACCCTGTGAACAGGCTGAGGAAGTACAGACTACACTAAAAAAGCCAGCCAAGGCCACAAGCATTACTTGCATCATACCAGAACTGTCAAAAACACGCTAAAGCAACCCAACTTGACTCCAAAATTTTAGGTAACTTTTACATACTGAACCCTACCAGACATGTATCTGATTTAAATTTCACACCTCTCGAGTGATGGTACCTCACTCTTCCTCAGGTTCCTCAAATCATCACTTTCTTCTGCTTAAAGCATTCCTTCCCCTGCCCTTATTATCTAGTTCAAACTTTTCCTTCCTTAGCCTTAAGCAATTGCTCTTTCTCCTACCACCTGAGACCAACCAATTCCCTCTCTTCATTTATCTTACTACCTTAATGATATTAATAGACTATTAATAGTCACCTCTACTCACTCTAAAAATTGAGTTCACTCTGCTTTTTGCTGCCCTCCTTTGTGTTCTCTTGATTCCTCAGCGCCTCCACAAGCAAGAGACTTAACTGACAAAGTACTCAAGGTAAGCAGGTCTATGTATAGGACCTTGCAAAAACCCCCCAAACTCACTACTGCTCTGTAACAGGAACTATGATAGAAAACTATGTGACAACATTTTACTATATTTTTTTAACTTTGTTGATCCATGAACATGACATCCTACAGATCAGGGAAATCCCATTAATCAATTTTAAAGGAAAGTGTCGGAGCAACAAACCCAGAATAAGCAGATCTGACAACTCAGTTGCTGAAGAGTTCACACACTCTTTTCTCACAAATGCTTCTGGCAATCGTGATGACATGATGAAAGTGCAACTGTGCTTTCAGCTTACCTCTCTGCATCTTTTTCCCAAGTTCCTGAGACCAAACACCATGAAGTACTAATAAGAATTAACTGTTACATTAGGATTGCACAGGATTGAAGGAAAGGTTGAACAAAAAATTACCTCCATAACTGGGCAACCCTGAGGTCACAAAAAATGAATGTAGAAAAAGATATCTTAAGGATATATCAAAATAATCCACATAAACATTTAAAAGCTCTTCCACTACATACTTTGTCCCAGTAAATTTGTATGCTAATAGACAATTCTGAAACTGCTGGGGAGATGTGGGCTTCCCCGCAACACACCATGAGAAGTCATTCCAATTTTATTTTCTCACCTGTACCACTGAGCTCTTCCCAGGAATTCCAAGCTTGTGTTCAAACTAGTAGCTTACTGATCAGTCAAGACTCCCACACACATACCTCCCTCTCTCTCCAGATGAGTATGGTGTCAAAAACCTGGCTTGATACATTTGCTACATTAAATAGCTTCTTTTACACCTCTAAGGGCAGTTACCCAAAACCAGTCTACAGCACCAAAATGGTTGTTTAATGTCAACTGAGGGTTTTTTAAGCTATCTGGAGAAACTAATTGAATTACTAAAAAAAAGGTAATGTATGCATTTCATCTTATTAGGAACAATTAATACATAGTGCTATGAACAATTGGTTATTTCTTCTTAAATGTACTTTAAAATACATACCTGATTTCTGAAAACATGTAGCTGACTTTACCATAATATATTATTAACTTCCATTTGATTGTCATATTTTAAACAAAAGCCAGTCTGAACCTTCACAGAGATACTGTTAATATGCTCACGCTTTGAGGTGCTTTCAGCAATTTAGGACAACCTTGAATAGTCTGGAATTTTTTTTATTTTTATTTTTTTTTTTTTTTTTTTTTTTTTGTAAGCAGCAAGAGTTCTATGCTTGGAGCTCCCTCAATTGACAGTCACATAATTAACTGGTATAAATTTTGAGTAAAACCCTGCAATGATAGAGAACCCTAGACTGCCATCAAAATCATTTTGCCCAAGTAGTAAAGAAATTAAGCTAAAATTTAGCAACATGAAATGATTCTTACAGTTGTTACTGAAGTACAGCTTGCTGTACTCACTTTTCTCATGTTCCTATTAAAATTATTTTGATTAGCGATATATGCACACATAAAACTTCTCAAGCCTGTGATTAACTGGTGAATCATCTGAGACTGGGCCAGCCAAAACTTAAGATAATCCTCCTTCAATAAATCTAATGGAAGTCAGTTTACAAACAGACACTTGACCTTCTTATTCATGAGTATATCCAGTGTTTACTAACTCAAGAATTAACATTAAAACAATTCTATTGATGCCAATAGGGAAGTTTGTGTTTCTTCAGCAGAACTCTTCCATTTGCATCTGCTTCTACGAACATGGTAGTGAAAATATCCGTGCTCTCAAGTCTGGTATTAATATTTTTGCATTGATGAAAAAGCAATCTTAAAACATTTCCAAGTTATATTGGTTTGGTTTTAAAGGATAAAAAAATTTCATTCAATGAACTAGAAGAATGATGTAGATAGCAAGAGAATTAAAAAATAATTTATGTAACATGCTTTTTCTAAAACATTTTAGGAAACTTTAAAGGTAATTCCATCAGTGATAGTAATGGCAAAGAATTAGCCTTAAAAAAAGCCTTACAGATATCTAACTAGACTTGAAAAGATTCTGGACTATGCAGTGATAAAATGCTAGGGACAGCAAGCACAGATGGATGAAAATATACTTTTGCTTTTTACCAGCCACAGCAGTGAACAGGAAACCGCACAGTGGTAGGAGACTCCAGAACACATCTAACTTTAGTGAGGTGTTTGTAAACCCCAAGCACGTTTTTATCTTTGCCCAAGCTGGCACAAACACTGACTTAACCTACACTGTTTGTCCAATGTCTATTTATACACATAGCAACAGTATGTAAGTGCTTCTGCAGAGTTTCATTTACCACAGCAGGAACGTAACCAAAGATTGCTACAAAGAACATTGCCTACTCTTTCCATCAGTCAATCTTCCCTTCTCAAAAGCTTCAGCACCCCATTACTGCTGAGGACCTCTCTGTACAGCAATCTATCTACTGCAAGAAGGAAGGAAAATTTAGACTGATTACAGAGTGTTCCTTGGAAAGAGACATCTGAGCGAAGATATGCACACATTTCTTTTCATTCTGCCTTTTTCACCTACCCATCTGTTCCTTCCCATTCCAATCCACCCTTTCTTTTGCTTTCCTCCCTCTCTGCTCCCTACACCTCTGCCCTGCCCCTCTCCCTACATGACATTAGATGCAAAACCTGCATGAATTCCAGTATTCTGGAATCCTGCCCATACTTTCTATGTCCTACCCAACCATCACTGCTAAGTCCATTCCAGCAGTGTTAGCAAACAGGGGAAATTATCAGTAAGACAGTTCCTTCCCTCTTCCCAAATCCCCCCACCTTTACGTGCAGTAGCCCCCGTTAAAGGAAACAGGCAGTTCCCTTCTCGAAAGCCTAGCACATTTTGGTTAACTCCAAGTGCTGCATGCTCCACTTGAGCACATGTGCTGCTCAGCAGGTCTGAATATGATTTCCACAAAGAGCGGGTACAAACTTGGTTGCCTCAGAGAGAAGGAACTGTGCTAGGCAGTTCCTTTTCCAAGCACAGAAGTATCATACTTACATAATTTTGCTACTGCTAGGACACCAAGTTACTTTTCATTTTATTATTCTCTTCCTTTGCTCCCTACACAGTTAGGTCTAAATGCATATTACAAACACAATGAGAGATCACAGAAATATAGGGAATAAGAATTTTATTTTTAGGAGAACTGTCATTCACTTATTTTAAAAAAGGTGAATTTAAGTGTGTAGGTAATTCTTTTCATTTAATTTCATCCAATAATATATTCTTCAGCCAGGGACAAAGAAAAGGTTATATTGCATCAAAGCTTACAAACTGTTAACTCTTAAAAATTCTAAATAGCTGCTGAATTCCTGTGGGAACCTCCTCCTCACCCTTCCTGTAGGCATCAGTGAACTTTAACAAGCTATTAAACTACTACATAATTGATTTTTGTATTGTATAAATATCACTGAAAAGACAAGCTAGTCAAGTGAATTATGAAGTAAATATTATCTTACTGACCTTACTAAAATTTCCAGGCACAAGCTGAAGTAACAGTATTTTTCCAATCTCACATTTTCACCCATGTTAAACACATTGCTGAATGCACTTCAGTTTGTATCTCTTCAGATGTACTAATATACTGCTTGGTATGGATCCAGATGTACCTTTTCAGGCCTCTGGTTAACTTCATAGAAAGCAACTGATATACAAAGGACATTTAAAAAAACAGTTTTGAAATCTGGAAGCTAGAACTGTAATGGAATAACCAGAACAGTTCTTTCAAAAAACCCACGTGGTTACTAGTGATTATTTTAATAAATTGCATCAACTCAGAATTATTCTGCAAAGCTTTATGTAAGTATACTTCCATTCCTTCCTGCTCATGAGGACATAAGAAACCTAAGCATGCATGTTGTCTTCAGTTGCAAAAGTTCCATACTTTATATTGATTCTTGAAGAGATGACTTCATACTTTACTTTGGCAGCTTGTTTATTTCTAGATTATTGAGACTATTAAGTCTCAGTCTGCAACTTGAATTTTCTACAGCTGTAGTCAAGCAAACTGTCAAATACTTATCCATGTCCTCATTTCCATCCTGGGGCTACTGCAGTTTCACCAATTGCTGAAGGTATCAAAATGCTGAAAACAGAGGTGGTCATGCCATGAGAGACTAACAATTCTGTATCTGTTGGGAAAACTGAATGAAACAGCTGTTTCAGGTAAAATATAAACTCCATTTGTTCATATTTTGAAAATTAGTACTATTGAACTTTCATATTATGAAGTTGGCAAAACCATTATGTAAAAAAGTCAAAAGTCATGAGGGTTGGTTTTTTTTTGAATAGAAGAGTGGGAGAACAGACTGCCTTTTCTGGTAACCACTGCTAGTGGAGCAGTTAAGTACAAAGAAGTGTGCAACATAATCCCAAATGTAAAATGTAGTTACAGGAGACTGCAACAATAACAGAAGCAATAGTGATTATTTAGAAACAAGAAACTGACAAATTACACTAACTGAAACGAATGAGGCTCAATCTCAGGCTAAACAGCAATTGATTGGGTTCCATCAAGCCAAGCATGAAAGGAGAGCAAAGCCCCTCAGGTCATGGAGCAGGAGTGCTGTGAACAAAAGGGCAGGGCAGAGCAGAGCAGCCCTTCCTTCCCCCAGCACTGGCACCACCACAGCTCCAGCCCTGCTCCCAACAGAACCATGTGCCAGGACAAGCATGGAACAGAAGCCCCATGCTTCTGAACACCCTGTAACTACCACACCTGAAAGCACCTGCAGGAGCAGGAGTGCAAGCATGATTAAAATGACACTTCTCACCACACCAATCATTTCTAATGATTTTTCTGTATATCTGCATACACTACCATCCTGTATAGATGTAGTAGTTTTCCTTAAAACAAGAAGTCAATCACAAAATACTTTTCAAAGGACACTTATTGTCCATTATGAGGAGAAATTTACGTGCTGAGTGGTAATGAAACACATCAAGTCCTGAGTTAGAATTCAGCATATCCTCCAATCTAAGTCTTTATTATATAACTTTGTTAATGAACTAGAATAAACAACTTATTTGTGTTTGTTCATGTGTAAGAAAATTATTCAGAAATTTCCAGCCAACTGAAGAGTAAAGTTAAACAGTAAAGAAAGCTCAAACCAGACAGGTAAATAGAACTATTTTCATAGATTTATTTGAAAAATACTTACAAAAGCAAGTATGCTTGACACTAAAATAGTTAAACTTATTCTGTGTTTACATTGGTGTAGTTAAGCGTGCAGCATTAACAGTCTTTTCTGTTTGAAGCATCATTAGTTTGCTTTAAAGAAGTGGAGAAAATGGGGGTTTACTGACGAACAATGTCTCCCTGTCACTTCCTCTGCAGCAACTACAGCTGTGATCTCTGTATGAGATCTCAGAACACTGAAAACTGTGCTTGCTTTACTAAGTGCCACCGGCCAAGTGCAGATTTACTGGAACCTGGAAGGTGGGTCAGTTTTTTTTTTTCCCCTAGGAAGGAACAGGGGAGAGGAAGGAGAAGAAAACAAAGGGATTGGTTTCTTTTTGTGAAGAATTTACCAAAGCTACATTTAATGAAAAAGAGTCCTTAAAAATGTCCTTCTGTTAGTTGCCATCTTCCTTCAAAACGTGTGCACACTTCTGAACTTACCCGTAAGCCAATTACCATTCCTATAGCACTTGTCTGCTAGGAGAGGCCAGGACTAGAATAGTTAAGATTCCCCATCCAGACAGCAGTTCAGTAGTGTCAGAAACGAAATACAGTGCAATTAGCTTCCACATACTGTACAGCTACATTTTAAGACAAAACTGGCACAGATACTGATTGAAGGAGTTTCCTGTCTCCATGCAATCCACACTGGCACAGTCCACAGAGTGGGGTACTGCGGCACACGGAGTGGATGCGATCTCACCAGCCATTATTCTGCATGGTGCCAGTAGCTGCTGCTGCTCGAGCCAGCATATTTCTGTGTGCCTCGGAAGCAGAAGAAAAAGTCCCATCCATCACATGCACTGGCAGCATTCTCCTTCTGCCAGGCTGAGGGGTGTAGCTGTTCTCTCGCCAGTCTTCTTCTGGAGGCATGTCAACTCTCCTTGGACCCGGGGCCTTAACACAAGATGGGGGCACAGGGCAACCTTGAGAAGCACCGGGATCCCAAGAAGGCTCACGTGGTATTCTTAAAGTGCTGTAGTCTGTGTTGGCGGGCAGTCTGCAGCCGATGGCGTGAGATTCATGCATGTGATGTTGTGAAGGCTGCTGGAGGAAGCCTTCCTGTAAACTCTTGCCTGCCTGGCCAGCATGTTTCCCCCAGAGCACTGTTCGCTTATCTGGTAATGTGGCTGTTTGCCCAGCAGGATAACTTGTGTTCAGCAAACGGCCAGAGACACTTGATGCTCCACCTCCTAAATGCAAGTTAACAAGAGGCTTTTGCCCCTGGGAGAGGGTGCCTTTGGGTACACAAGGGAGACTCCCATAGCTCAGTGCCACACCTGGGTAGTCTTCACCTTGGAAAGTTTCACCCCTGTCAGGCACAACCAGAAGTTTCTGGATGATGTTCTTCTGATCTCCTGAAATAAATTTAAAAAAACAAGGTTTGCTTAGTTATAATTTTTGTTTCATCCTCTCTGAACTATCAGCTCTGGCCAGCAGGTGACAGAAGAACAATGAAATCACTAGTACATCCAGGTACTGGCTGACATGCAATTCTGAATAAAAGCTAGCTGTACCTTTTCCAGCATTCATTTTCCTCACTGCATTTCCTCTCCTTATCCTACTGCAGCTGCTGTCACAGATTTCTTTACTAGCCCCTTGTTTCATCATAGATGAGCACAACAAAGTATTCCAAGGCTGGTAGATCAAACTGGGTTTGATGCTGTCACAGGAAAATTAATTCTCATGCAGGAAGTAGTTATTTCTACTAGCACATATGTGATTTGTGGGAATGAGTAACTTGTGGAAGTACTCTCATACATGGCAACAAGGAGGTGGGTGTTACTGCTACCTTTACATTAAATAAAATAACTCACAAAAATATTGATATGATTTTATAGAAGCCATCATAATGTTTCCATAAAGGTTATTGGAGTTGTCTATGCACATTTAGCACAGAACCACAGAAAAATACCGAAGGGCAAGAAAGGAGAAATGTGATTTGTCCTTCCCGATTTCTGGAGGAATTTGGGCTGATGGTGAAACTCCATTATGAAAGACAAGAACTGAGGAGCTGTACTTCAGCAATATTTCTGATCACAAAGAAGGATGAAAAGTCCTGTGATTATTACCTGACAGTTTACGTGCCTTGCCCACCATGCTGGGCATCAGTACATCATGGGGTGGGTGCTGCACCTGGTTTGGGTTGTGCTGGGGATCAAAGGGAAATACAGGAGGATCATGGGGAAAAGGAAGGGAAGTGGAGCTGGAAGAACGGTGGCTGGTGTCCACTGGCATTTTCCTCGTATTTGGTGCTTCCTTTTATAAAATGAGAAAGGAGAAGAACAGAACATAAAATGATGAGTAAACATAGAGCTGGGTTGAAACAAGCAAAGGTGGTGATGATCCAAGGAAGAAAGGGATGAGTCACTGGAACAAAAACATGCATTTGTACGTGAAAAAGACAGACAAATAAAAATTGCATCAATCCAGTAAGGCTCTTACTGAAGTGGTGCACTACTTAGGATCATTGGACTGGAATAATACCAAAAAGAAAAAGCCCAAACAAACACAAACTACTCCTGGAGGTTTGGCTGACAAACTGAACACATGAAACAATGTCAGGCCAGTCAGCATTGGAAATGGTATGCTACACAAGCCATGACATAGAATATTGCTGATTCTTCTTTTCAAGTTTCTAGCAGGCTTTACTGAAAGCTCTGATTCCAGACTGTGAACAGATCTACCCGTCACAGCTGAAGTATTTACCTGTGCTGTACCATTTTCCTCTATTAGGAGATATCCACCCCAAAAAGCAGGGATGGCTGAATGGCACAACAACAAACCATCAGAGCGTTGAGCACAGTGCCTTAAAGAGTAGTAACAGACAACCATCCTGTTGGCTGCTTGTGTTGTGGGGATAGAAACCTCAGCAGGGAGAGCATGTGTTGACAGCTAGAGGTTTTTAACTGCTTCTGCCAGCATTTCCAGGTATGTCAGAGTCCTTAACTAAAGCAAACTGAGGAGCAAACTCTCCAAAGTTGACATATATTTAGTTTATGGTACACAGCAGAGACGTGTAATTGAACCAACCTGTCTAAATAACTGATTTTGCAACTGAGACTCTTCTACACCTGTTCCACAGTCGCTTTCAAATAAAAGCTTAAGTAGAGTTCGCAAAAAATTCAGTCCAAGCCAAAACTTAACATTACATCTAGCTATGTTGCTAAACACTCTGTTAATATTTTTCTGACACTTTTAAATTGCATCTAAGACTACTTAACAGAGAGGACAAAGGAAAGATCAATCTCCTTACTTTTAATTATTTTCTGTACCTACCTGTCTGCACCAAGCCTTGAATTGCCTCCCCTTTAATGTTTACTTTTATTCTCTAAAAATGCTACTTGCTTAGTAATAAACTAACAAGAGAGCAGAAACTTTCATATTGGTACTGGTGAGGGTTTTTTGAAATTATAGGTGTATGAGAAGCTTTCTTGAAAATGTTTTAAGCCAACCGAAAAAAAATGTTTATACTGGTTGTTTCTGCATACTGGCAAGTAATGTTATCTGACACGCCTACCAGCTGCAGCAGCCACTACTCTGCAACGACACCTGAAGAAGGTTTTGCTACTTATTTAAAAGTTCATTCTTCTTCCAAAGACAGAACAAAAAAGACAGGCTTTTGTCATGGCTTATTATTGAGTTGTCTTCTGTCTTGTTTGTTAACTACTAAATGCAAACAGAAAACAGCAACCCTAGACACAGATGATAGCTCTTTGGAAAGGTGCACATCATTCCACTTACAAAGCTGTGAGAAGAGACCAAGGTCTCTTCTCTGTTTGAGATAACTGTCCCACTGAGACTGCGAGCAATGCGACGGAAATTCTCTGCACTGTATATTTCCTCCTCTTCTGGTTCCCTGCTATGTTCTCTGGTATATGTGACCTGCAGACAATATCACACATTTCAGACAAGGTTTTTCATAATATCAATTTTGTACAATAATTATAAGCAACAGATGAATAGAAATATAATGGAGCATACTTCAATGATATTTAATGACCTTTTCTTCTCTGAAATCCTTCATTCAGGTACTACTTTAAAAAGTTAAGATAAATGGGTCTGTTTGGATCTGCTGATTTAAAGTATTATTCCTTATAGTCTTTCTTACCTTGGTAAATATACAGAGATTGATTGATCTAAATAAGATACATTCTTTTATAAGTATCTAAAGCCAGGACAAAATGTCTTTAGTGGAATGAATCTACCTAGAAGACTGACTGCTGCTACAGGCATCACTGCCTCTGGTGAGATGATCATGGCTGCAGCTGACAGTCATCTTACAATAAAGATCTTACAGTCTTCTTATAACCAAAAAAATTAAAAATATCTAGGATTATTTGATGAATGCTGGAAGCTTGTTGATCTTATGCTAGCAAGGGAAATGTTCACTCTGTCTTTCCTTCCTTTTGTTCTATGAAGGAACAGACTTTGAGCTCGCTTTAACAAGTACAGAGATATTACAGGAAATGTCATTTCCCCTTGAAAATACTTTCAAGTCTTCATATACAGGCAATGATATGTAACTGTCAGTTATTCAAAGAGTTTTTTCCCAAGAAAAAATGAGAAAAAATCTTCTCCCACTCTGAGGTGACTAACTACCAACTGTAGCAAATACCAAATTATCACCCACTTTAAAAATATGTAGTGACACAGTGAAAAGAAAAAAAAAAGAGCCTGTGTCTCTGCAAGTGGTAAAATTAAGACACAGTTATCGTCAGTTGTGATGCAAAGGAATTCATGTTCTCTAAGGTCAAAGAGACTAACTCTTCATGTTTTCAGGAGTGTGTTCCTCCAAGCCAGAATTTTGATCATTTGATTGCATGCAAGCTGCACATAGAATGAGTCACTCATATTTTAGCTAGCTCATCCTGAGCTAGACTGCACTTAAAATTCTAACATTAATATCAACGACTCCAGCATCTTTTTCATAACATACTTCACTTATCCCACTGTAAATTCTTTCTTGTCTTCCCCCTCTAGGACATCTTAAGTACCAAAACATCACCTTGGAGACAGAAGAGGCAGTGGATCCACACAGACTGCGCTCGATCTCCGCTGTTGGGGTTTTGGACAGACCCATGCCAGCTGTAGCAGGCAGCTTCCTCACACTCAGGTTCACAGAGACTGGGAAGGAAAACACTGATTAAATTCAACACCTGACTGCATGTTATGCCACATGTCTGACTACCTTAGGTCTGACTCAAGCAAAGACAGAGGGACAATGCACACAGAACAAGAAGTCACAGATCCTTGGAACATGAATACATCAGCTAACACCCAACATTTTAAGGGGTGACAGTCTATCAGGATATTATGCCTACTTCCCTGGCCCTTCAGGCTTCAGGAGAGCAGTTAATTGAACTATTTAAGATTTAAACTATTTAACTGCACATCAACACTTGCCTGATACAGAGGTGAGATTGTTTAGAGGGCCCAAAAAGACCCTCAGCTACCAGAAAGAAGTACCTAAAGTTACATGGGATAAACAAGTCAGTCTCAGGTTCCCCACACATTCACCTGCTCCTTCCCATTCAATGGTACAGTTTGTCAGCCACTTCTTGTGCTGATCAAATAGATAAAGATGTTATTTTTAACTAGGATTGCTACAATTACTTCACTTCAGTGCAATCCCCACCAATCATTTACAATCCTAAAACTTCTCATGGAATAGACAGATCAATGGACTCATTAATTGGGACACAGGGAGTTCCTCTATAAAGAAAGGTGATATACTGATAACAACACCTTTTCTGCATTGAGCTGGTTGCATTTGGAGAAGCAAGTCTTGGCTTTAACTGTGCTGTAAAACCCCTCTAACGGAACAGAGGCATTTTCACTGATTCTGAGCGCAAAGGTCTGACAAAACTAGTTGATATGGGTCTAAGTTTCAACAGCATTTAAAAATAAACAGGTAATCAAAGTTAAAAGAAAGAAAGAGCAGTCCTAGACCTAACTCAGAAGATTTTCACTCGGTTCATCACAGTAGAGGCACTGGTTCAAACTTTTCAGTTTTATACAGAATTTGCAGAACTTAGGAAGAAACAGCTGAAAGTTACAGCAAACCAGAAGATCTCAAATACAAACTTCCCTTCAGAGGAATATCCATATCTCATATCATATATGTGGTGGGAAAATAGGTTAAGAAAAGTCAGCATAAGAAATGGGTCATGTGATGATAGAACTCTGAAAATCAAGCTACCACCAAAGCAACTGGGCTTTATGCTGGTAGATTTCCAGAAAGAACTTCCAAACTCAGTCAGCTAAGTAGGAACATGTAAGACCTTCTGATTCAAGCCCATGCAAGACAGTATCTGCAAAGTTGTGAAGTCAGATTCTGCCTAACTCTGAAAGTAAACCAAAAGGACAACAAATGGTAAATGGCCACATTTCTATGTCTTAACTGGTCTGCGAGTGGACTGCAAGACATGAGAGTTCCAGAGAAAACTCAAGCTGTTGAACAAAAACCTGTTCAAGACTTTACTGCAGTACTCACTCTGGTCACAGCCAGGTCTGACATTGTCAGGAATGATGGAGGCTCCACTTCCTTGGGTGCAGAGCAGGGGAAAATTTGTCTTGTGTATGCATTGCAATATATATCCTATGTGTACAGCTGTATCTGTGTCACTTTGGCACTCATCCAATTTCAGGCTGCCTTGTATTTAACCAGAAAATTCACAGCTTTAATGCTATGACACAGATTATAAAGAAATTTGCTTCACTTGTGAAGCAGAGAAACAAGGTTGCCCTATCTCAGGCAGGAGATCAGATCAGCTTAAGTGGAACTGGACTGCTGTCATCAGACTCTAACTGAATATCTCCAGCAACAGCTGGATGTCCTCACTGATGGAATCTGTTCATTTTCTTTCAGCACCAACTAATCCACAAGGTGTCATGGATCCTCATATACCCTCTGTGCTGCTTTCACATGTAATTTTCCAAAACTTAAAGCAGGCAGTCCTTAGCAAAACACGGGTTCAACGCTCATATCTTAATAAACTTGTAACAGTTATTTCCCTCAACCAGATACAGACCAAATTCCCAACTACAACACAATCAGTTGAAATTCACCAATGTGGAGAATATTAACATCAGGTATAGAAGCAGTTTAATGAATTCCAGAGGGGATGTAGGACTTTCAAACAGCAAAATTAATTAGCCTGACAAAAGCAGCTAGCTCCCTACTTGAAAACAGGATCAATTATTTCTATATTACTCTTAACAGATGTTTGCTATGATCAACAGCTATTCTGCAGCCACCCCAGGCAGTGCTATCACACTGCTCTCTCTAGTTAGCTGCAATGTTTTCAGAGTCTATAACCTGAATTTTTCTGCATCTGTGCACAAATTAATACCCATTTAACTAAATCGACTGGAAAACGCATCCTCACCTACACTAGAGTACATAGGCAGGTCAACCAAGAAAAACAACTGCATCATTCTTACCTGATTGGTCAAATGGATACCTAGCACTGTCCTGTCTTCCCAAGAAAGGCCTAGTGGCCTGAGATGCCTGCAGACTAGTCTGATAGAGGGATTCCAGTTCTGAGAGCTCCTGTTCTGTGTCTTGATTCCACTGTGGATGCAGGTGTACTGGGATCCTGCTCAAGTCATCTCCAACTGCTCTCTGATCAGAAAGGAGTGGACTCCTCCCAGGTACAGGAAGCCATTCAGTATTCTTATTAGCCTTCTGAGAACTGTAATACCTAGTAACATTATTCACCCAATGGTCCACAGGCATAGAGGCAACCATGCTACTAGCAGCTCCATCATCCACCTCTTTCATTCCTCCATCATGACAGTGCCTTTCCACGTAGGGTACAGGGTCTGCTATATTCTGTCCACCTCTTCTACACAGTTCTTCACTGTGAGAACAAAAACTCATAGAAGTAACATGTTGGGCACTAAAACCCTTCAAAGAAACTACCCCGTCCCTAATATCCACAGTTGAGTGTAATTTTTCAGAAGACTGGTTTTTGTTTTCTTGGTTTTGATGGATTAGCTGTCTGTAACCGGAAGATGAATGGTTGATGAAAGATTTCTGTGTTAACTTTGGAGACTTCTCATCCTGACACACTGCAGTAATCCAGTCTTTTTCACGAGTACCTTTTCCCTGGGAGACTGCATGCATTTTCTGAAACTGCTCTGCCAAGGAGCGAACGTGTCCCTTTGTACTAAAAGCCTCAGATTTACAACCGTCTGCTGTGCCATATTCACCCTGTGAGGGTAATAAAACCTCCTGGCTGTTTGCTCTGTAGTACTTATTTTTCTGCAAAGGATCCGAGGAGCACTGCTGTGTAGGGGATGAAGTTGCAGGGGTCATTGCATGATAGGCCCCTAAATGATCAATGCTGGGCCGCACTGGAGAGCTTGCAAGTTTGGAACAAAGACTGTGCTGGCTGTCCTTTTCAGGAGATGCTGCTTGTGGTGGATGTGGACAGGGAAACAGTGTAGGCAAAGACCCAGAGTTTACTGTGTTAGCATTGGATTGGTACTGAGGTGTGAGAACAGGCATTATGTTACGAACCTCTTCTAACTTGCTGCTACTGCAGCAATCCCTATAGTCTTTTAGCCCTGTGGCTGTCGTGTCAGCAAATTCCCCACTCTTGTGGGCATCATGCTCAGTTCTTGCAGACCTTTCTGCCAACCCTTGCCTATAGGGAAAAGAGGGAACTTGGTCATGAAAATCAGCAGAAGCAGACTGGAAGTTTGGAGAGATCCTGTTGGATGGATTGCTTTCAGAAGGGGGCAAGGAGGAAGACTCTGGATATAATGATGAGTGCAATTCATGGCAGGAAGCAGGTGGATGGAAGAAAGAACTGGACCCAAATTCCACTTCTTTGTTGGGTTCCAGTGGTACCTCCTGGCTCAGCAGTACTTGGAGCGGGCCAGTCTGTTCACTAAAACACACAGAAGAGTAAATGATTAGCAGTAGTCATTGCTTACGTTTATTCCTAGGGTACAGACCTTGCACTAGGTGACATACACCTCAACACACTTTGCTCACTGCATTCTGATAAAGACTTTGCATTAATACACTAGACACATCCATGTTAGGCCTTTGCTTCTAACTTTGTTTTCCTACTCTAACAATGTAACTGAATCCATTTCATATTTTTAAGAGTATTTTGCTACAATTAGGCTATATATGAAGCACTAGAGGAATTTCAACCCATACACTGAGTATGTGAGTAGGGATAACTGTAAGAGGAATAAGAATAGCATTTATATAAAATAAAATAACTGTTTTCAACAGTAACATCTTAGATATCTTTTAAAATACTTTGGACATGTTTATGATCTGAACATGAACTGACAGTATTTCTGTAAGGTCTCCTCTCTCTAGGCAACTTCACGAAGAATGACTTGACAAATGGAAGAACAAGTTAAACTCTTTTTCATATAATTTTTATATTCTCATTTTTTGAGATATTTATCCAAATTGTTAAATAAAGTTCAAGCTAAATACATAACTATTATTATGCAATAATTTGTATCCTAAGCATACTTCCAGAAAATAATGTTCATTCTTTTAAGTACCAGTGTAAGATCAATGTTATATTCTTGGGTCATACAGTTCCCTGGCATTTTTCTGCATTTAGTTAGCATTTTAATATACAGACAGAACAAACAGTACTAAGTCCACCTCCTATGAGAAAATGACAGGCTACATCACTTCCAGCAGAAAACTTAAGGCAAAATCACTGCTTTGTTTCCTCCTTGAGGTGCATGGAATGAAAGTGATCATGAAGACCTAGTTAATGTGTGTAGCAATAGAATATTATTTGTGAAGAACTGCTAACTTTGTACTGTCTACAATGTTCTTTAAATCAAAGCTGGAGTACAGAACTCTGGCTATGAATAGGGTTTCTTTTTCTTTGAAATATTAACATCCAGTTGGATATAACTTTTTGCAAAAGTAACATTCTTTTCACAGAGCAGCAGTGAGTTTAGCATTAGCAAAACTAGTTAAGAAAGTGTCTTTCTTTTTCTTAGAATCTGCCAAAATGCCTGATTTGAGCTCTGCATTTCTCCTGTAAGAGAGAACATAATGGATCCCTGATTGACAACAAGATCAGCTTTCATTACATGTAATTCAGGTACTGCAGGAAAAGAAAAGAACATTATGAACTATAGCCTGGCAGGTGTGCAAATTAACTGGGTTTGTATATAGCTGTACCCAGCATTTTACAGAAAGGAACAGAAAAAGGATTCCCATCCGAGATTTCATCTAAGCTTCTGGTAATATAACGTAGGAAAGGGGGTAACAGTTCAAGAAATAGCCTAGAAATTGGATAGGGATGATCTAGTGCTAGGAGGGAATGGCATGGGAATAAAGAAGGATTAAGCTGCATGCTAAAGAGGGTAGGAAGAAAGGATCAGTTATAGCAGAGAGTTAATTATGCTGTAGTTAAAGTCAGTATGGAAGAAAGAATCATGAAGAGACACTGAGGAGGGCTGGTAAGCCAGGCTACAGGATGCCGGGAAGCACAGAAAGAAAATGAAGAATGATGGAGTAGTCAAGGTGAGAGGATCAGGATCTGGATTCAAGAGTTGTACCAGTGCACCACTAGAGGAGTGGACTAGAAAGAAAAGATCAGTGTACCTGACAGTTTTCAAACTACAGAGCACTAAACACACTGGCTGATGTTCCCAACATAAAAGCAACTATAGCAAAATTTTGACTGTAGTAGTCTTTTACTGACTGAGTCCTGAAACTGCTCCCGATTATACACAGTCACATTTCATCCTAAAGTATCCCCACTTTTTTTTAGCCAGATTATTGTCTATTGTATTTTTTCCCCTTGGTGCATGAGACATCAATGCTGCCAGGCACTGACTGCTACAATTCTCTGTCACAGATCACATTTTGAACACATGCACATTGGACTATTCTATGAAGACTGTGAGAAAGGGTGGTGGGAAGTGGGAAAATGGGGTTATAAAATGACTGGTTTATAATAGGATTTAACCCAGAGAAGAAAAGCACAGGTGTAACACAGTAGGACTCGGACTATCCAGGGAATAAACATAGTTTGCTGTTTCTCTCAGACTGCACTGCTCACGGGTGCAGCCCAGGCGAGGCACTGGCTCTACCTTGTAGACTGGGCCATGGCGCCGCCCTGTGCTGGGTGGCGGGCCGGCGGAGGCAGCGGCTGCGGAGGCTGTTGGTGCTGCATGCGATCCTGGAGGCTCCGGGCTTTTCGGATACTGATTTGCAGCTTCTTATCGACTAGGGCTCTGCTGTGAGTGCTAGCGCTGGCATCATGCATGGCAAGTCTTAGTTTAGCTAAAATGCAAAAGAAAACATAGCAGAAAACAAACAGAAAAAAGGAATAAAATTGAAAAAGAAAAAAAAAAGAAAAAAGATGCAGCAGGAACAAAAACCATGGACCATGCAAATACTGCCACAAAAGAACTCACGAGGATGCTACTGTTTCCATTAATGCACATTTAGCTTAGCCAGGTGTACAAACACATTAACTGAAACTAAATCAAAATAAAATAAAAACAATATCCTTGTTTTAGCCCAATTTCTCATCCCTTCACACAGGCTCTTTCCAGCCATACTACAATAGTGCCTCATTATGTCATGTACTCTTCTCCTGCATCCTCCATACCTGTGACTCCCTTTGTGTGCAGGAATACCCAGCTGGGATTTGAGATTCCTTGCTGGAATGAAAGCTAATAGAGCTGTCACCACAGCTGTACACTGCACCCTTTATTCTGCAGTCCATAAAAGCCAATTTCTAAATGCAAACAGCACAGGAGCTACTCACCCTGTCTGCAGCCATTCTACACAGACAGGGGAGCATGGGGTGAGACAGCCAGCCAGTCATAATGGAAAAACACCAAAACTAAAATGAAATCACATAGCACACATTCTCAAAGGTCACAATGCGTTTAAGCACTTCAATGTCCTAATGCTTTTTTCTTTATGAAAGTTAAAGTACAGCATAGTTCACTTCTGCTAATCCAGAAGACTCAAGAGTGGGCTACCATTTTCTTCCTATGCTACACCCTCCATGAAAAACAGGGCAGCTTAGTGGCCTTTGCAATTTGGCCTAACAATGGGGAAAAATCTTGAGGACTGAGTGGCAAGGGGAACCACCTACCAGGTGCTTGCTGAAACATCCCAGTTAGCACCAAAAAGGGCACAGCAGCACCCCAGTGCTGTTACTACCTTAGCACTGGAGAGAACAACAAAATTAATACAAACATGAAAAAACAGAGACAAAGAGGAATAGGACTAAAAGCCCCAAATGGGAATGCTTATAAAAATGAAAAATTCTGTCTACCTGCATGTTCCCAGAGAGCAGCTGGACCCCCATATTACTACCTGAGCACTCAAAGTGATGTAGCATTTCAGACTCTGTTCTGTATTAGTAAACAGTCAAAGCGCAGTAGCTCAGGCGGTTAAGGTTACTTACATATAGCTTCGTTACAGAGAGCCAAAGCTGCAGCACAATCCCCCTTCTGCTCCTGATTCAGCGACTCTTCAAAGATTGAGTCTGCCTCCTGCATCGACTTCTCAAAGCCATCACTCCTCCCTGCAAATGGGCAGCACCCTTGATTTTGGTTTCATTTATTGCAGAACTCTCACTTACCCTTCTGTCATTTGTGATCACCAAATCCTTCCACACATGGATTCTTGCAGAGACCGTGCATATCCCAGACTGCACCACCTAACCTTGCCTAAGCAGAAATAAATCTTCAGCACCCTGATGTGCTTGACATCCACATAGTAAAACTAAGTGAAATGGATTTTTTCCCTCAAATTTTCTTTAGTTGGGAGAGTTGTACTGGCTTATTCTACTATTTTCAATTCTCAAAATCAGTATAAAAGATGGTACAGACACATAACAGAGTCAGTTCTGTCAAGAAGGAATTAAACTAAATTTAAAATCTAAACCAAAATGTATCAGTAAAAGAAATAGAGTAGATTAGGGTTTTTTCATTGTATGTTAACTTTCCTGACAAAATCCACCTGTCTCTTCTTCATCAAAATGGAAACAAACAAACAACTAACATGTCTTGGGAAGAAAACTTGGAGTTGAGTGTGAACATAAATACGTGCATGAAATAATTCTATAAATGAGTTTAGTGCATACACTTATCTGCTGTAAGAAACATACAGAATATAAATACCCAACAGTCTTGCAACTTGAAAAACAAGGTGGTGGAAGCTGAGAAGAAAGGGACAACTCTCAAGAATTCTTTTTGCAACAATTTAGAAAACAGTGTTGGAGAAGAGAAGGATACATCATTTTGGACACAAAAAAGAAACTGTGTCCTGGCATCATAACATCCATTTCTGTGAGGAATAAATGCCCAAACTATTTTGTGTCACCTATTAGGCATTATGCAAATTATGCACTAAAATGTAAACATTCAAATGAGGCAGGGAAAACAGAAAATAAAACTTGACTGTTACTCTGTTTATGGGCATGTCTTTTTAATGGAACATCTCCGTCGTTGTGGTAGAGAACGTGAGTACCTTTATCAGCCAACGATAAATTACATTCTCTCAATCTGCATAATACATGCTGTGGTCTGACCTGCTCCCCCAACACTGTTGTGCATAGATGTAAAATACAAACTCTTTTACCATAGCCCCAAAGAACCTGCATTAAAAGCTAGTACTGGAGAGAGAAGTGAGAGTTGTTAGAGCAGTAAGTTAATCAAGCAGCACCTTCAGTTTCAAAATTAAGGCAACTGAGGCTCGTAATCAAGGGCAGAATACTAAAGTTAGCTTTCTTTGCATGAATTTAACAGTTTACTTGAGGGGAAAATGAGTCACAAATGTTCTAGAGCTCTGCATACAAGCAAGCCTTCCAGGCAGTCCAGAAGTCTGTTAAGCTATTCTATCTCTGACTGGGGTGGGGAAACACTTAAAAGGAAAAAACAAAGACTTTCCTAGATCTGAAATCAATGCATCTGAACTCCTCAAATACTCTACTAAACTCTTTCTTGATTAGGCATTAGTCTAGTTTACTTTCTTTTTAACAAACTAAAGCTAAGCAATCTTTGCTTCCCTCAACTAATAGAATAGATCAAAAAGACAGGTAGAAGTATTGGAGAATATACTATTTTCTTTCATGCAGGTGAAGCAGAGAAGATAACATGCTCAGCAATAGAGGTGTATTTTTCAATTTTTAAATCACTAGTGTTTATGTTACAAAAGTAAGCACTATACGAATAGAAAAATATATCCATCTACTCTGGTACATCAGAATTTTTCACCTGGTTGCCAGCAGGCCATAGTGGGACTGTAAAGGCTAACTGATAGTCAGCAAAAATTATACAAACATTCCCAGTCAGACATTCTCATGGAGATCATACTGTTCCAGCTGCCATTTGCACAGTGTCATTCTGCCTGCTGAGCAGTTGGCATGGCTGTAGGTTGCAGAGCACGGTTGGGATTGTGTCCAGAACTGGCATTGCTGTGTGCTGCCCCTCTCCTTCCTCTCCTTGAGCAGCAAACCAGAAACCCCAACTCTTTTCTATATCAGGATGGAGGATGCAGCATGGGGATGCCAGGAGGCCTGGCAACATAGGATACCACAGTAGGATTGCCCTGATCATACATGCATTTGTTGGACCAGAGCCCAGGTGTTCACCCTTCTTGGCTCTGCTCACCCTCCAATAACCCCCAGTTAAGTGTTCCAGCAGGTTTCAAGGTTCACTCTCAACTCGGTCAGTGCACTTTATCCCACCCTTCTCCTGAAACCTCTTACTGGCTGATGGAGATTCAGGGCTCAAACAAAGGTTATTACATGTGAATCCTGTCATGTTCCCTCTGCTCCAGCTGCATCCTTCCAATTAAACCTGTTTTGCTACCATCTCCTGCCAGAAAGATGAGGAATCATGGAAAACACAATAAAATCTAGTATTTGCTTTTAAATTATTTTAAAAAAATTCTTTTTCCCTAGAAAAGATAGGCAAGCTAAACTCAGCTCAGATTTTCAATTACATCCAGTCAGAGTACTTGTTCCTGCACCTGTGCTGCCTGGCAGGGAGAAAAGACTGGAAAGAACAAGGGCAGGAACAAGCAGAATTGCTTAGGGCTGCAAAGGTACTAAAATCAAGCAGAAACAGAACAATGGTTTATACAAATCACCTCTGCTGCAGGTGGAGCTGAGCTGCCTGAAAGCTACAAACAGCCTTGCTCATTCCAAGATGCTGGTTAAAGGCTAACAGCTACATCTAGGTATCAACAATGTATATCACTGCAAAATGCAAAAATGCAGATATATTAAGAATATCTCTACATTACTTTGCTTTCTTGTTTAAGAAGTTTGGTCAAAATAGTAAACAGTTTTTCAACTTTTTACAGGTTTGAAATGGACAGTATTTCACTACCTGAAAAACTGTAATGAGGGGTGGATGTGGCAAGACACACACACAAATAAAACAGGAAATTACATTCAAAAGTTAAAAGAACTTTAGCACCACCATCTTACAAAATATACTGCATTCAAAGGTTACCCTGATTCTGCAGTTCATCTAGATCCATGAACCTGCTGGGACGGGGATTAAAGCCCATTGCTGCCTCCATTTCCTTTTCTCTTTTTCTGCGTAGCTCTTGCTCATGTGCTCTTCTTGCCACCTCCTCTTGCAATTCATCCAGCTCACTCTTTAAAGGAACAAAGATGTCTCCACCTTCAAACCAAACAAACAAACCAACCAAACATTTTTGACAGCTGTATAACTTAAAGTATTCCTTAAAGGACAAGGAAACATTATTGGAGAATAAAATTAACATTAGGTAACAACAGTCAGGAGACCACAGAACTGCAGAACATAAATTTTGTCTTGCTAAATTTTACTTATAAAACTCCACCCAATACAGTAGTGCTTCAAGGTCCCCTGCAGCACAGCCCATGGATCCACTGAATCACGAGAACAGCATATAGAATGGAGACAATCATTGGAAGAAATAACCCTAAGCTGATGATGAAATCTTGAGGCTTCTTACTGTGTTTATAATTTGTAAATAACACCATGTCAAATTAGCCAGACCTCTAGCTTGTGGAAGTTAAACGGATTCCAAGTGTGATGTTTTTCATCTAACTGCATAAAGTGGATGAAAATAGGAGGAATATAAAGCATCTCAACATCCTACACAACAGAAATCCATCAGTTTTCATTCTCAGTTCAACTACTACCGGTATTCAGAAAGTGTCTCCCCTGCTGCCTTTCCCATCCCTCTTCGGAATAAAGTATTTGCTTAGGATGATATATAAGCAGAAAAGCTTAGCCTCAGCCCAAACAGCTCGTAAAAAAACATTCACAGTTCTGACAGTTTTGAATTTTGTGTAGAATTACAAGCTTGTAATTTTCATGACTCTACTAAATTGTGAGTTATGCTTGGGAGGGTACTTTTGACTGATGGCAGAATATTGCATTATAATAAAGAATAGGAAAAATAGTTTTACCAGTTAAGTCAATACACAAGACATGCCAGAGCAACATGATCAAAGGGATATTTCAATAAAATTTTTTGCAATCCCCTTTGGTAAATCTTATAATTATTTCTTGTAAAACTGATATGTTCAAAGTTGCTTTTCCCTTTCCTTACAATTTCCCTGTGAACATAAACATCCAGAAAGTAAAGAAAACTCTGATACAATTTACCTTGCATAACCACCCTACAAAGTGTATCTTACCATTTCCCATGGTGTGTGGGCTGTTTGTCCAGCTCCCAATTGATGAAGCTGACTCCACTTCTAAGATGCTGCTACTGTGAGACTTTGGGATGTTACGCCAAGCAGGAACAAATGCACTTGCTCGCTTCACATGAACATCCCTCCAAGAAGAGAGTAATTATAGTTTACTATTTAACTAATCTCTCCAGGAAAAATTGTATCTACTTTTATTATATCCAAAATAAACATATACTTGCATTTTAATTTAATTTTAGAAGAAGTCTGCCATAAGAAAATTTTGAGAGAAACAGGGGAAGAGAAAGTTAACAAGGAGGACAGTAATTCTATTCTCCTCCATAAGATTATGCCATTCATATTAAAACTGTGGTCCAGGAGTTGTTCAGATTCTTACATATTCTGGCCATAAACAGTGCCAGTTTGTGGTTACCTGAAGCTTCCTAAGTCAAGGAAAGAAACACATTTTGCTATTTATTTTTACATACAAATATTTCAAGTATGTCTGAGAACAAACATTTCTATACAAGGCTATTGATTTCTTATTTTGTACAAGGTGTCTATGAATCAATGGTTTAAACTGAAACAAAAATGACTACGAGGTCATCAAAGTATAAGCTTTTAAATCACAGACTAAGGGTACAACTATTTCAGATACATCCCTTTAGATCATATTTCTTGCTCATTCGAGCCCCATTTTCTTCTCTTCTCACTAGCAGTAAGTTACCAATATACTGAGAAGAATAGGCTCTCATTTCCCTACTATTTCTCCCCTGTCCCAATAAAACTGTATTTAAAACTAGGACCACTGTTTTGCAAAATGTTCTACACCATTACGTAACTACTGAAAAGAAATCAAGATTTCAATCATTCCAAACATGAATTTTGTTGCAATCTACCTGTGGGTGCTTGAGCTTTCAGACAAGGGCATGTCCAGACTAACTGGGCTGTTGCTGTTGCGCTCACTGCTTTCGTAGCCAGACTCCATCCTCTGGATTAGATGAGGATGTTGATCCACCATATGGTGCTGGGTGCCCCGGCCCAGCACACCTCGCTTGTATCTGATATTTGACTGGCCTGACCTTGTTTCGTGAACAGCGTGTTCCTTCACCTCATTCTCAGCAGGTTCTTTACCTGTCAAGATAAATGATACAGCTTGGTAAAAGACCTAAGTTTCAATACCAACAAAACATCCATATGTGTTAGCTTCTCAACTATGTTTAAATCAGGAGCATCATCCTTAATTTTGTGTAAAACTTGCATTAAGCAAGAAAAATGCAGTACTTTTACAGCTTGCGTAGCAATTTTAAGCGATAGCCTGTTCACAAATTTATCTTTGAGTCTTTCTCCTTTAGTAACTTACCATATTCCCCCTGAGGTAACAGGTAAGTCTGGAATGAAAATCCTTTCTTCCCCATAATAATTTTTATTTGTACAAGATAATTTTACAGGATATCCAATTGCATTTCCAATACTATGTCATATCTATTTCAGATACTCTCATTTTTTACATTGTTTATTTTGCCATTTATGATTTATTGTTGCTTATATAGAGAATAGGAAAACTTGGGGTTTTTTAAATTCTCCCTTTTACATTTCACGGTCTTTCCACTTAATTCTTGTTTGATTCCCTTCCTTCCCTGAAGGTGTTCTCTTCCCCTTCACCTTCCCTTTACACATTCCTCTATGCTTTCCAATTCTTTGCAACTGTCAAAACCACCAAAGTCTCCATGTACAAGCTGCATAGCTGTAAAATCTTCTCAGATAAATCCTCACTGGCTTCCAGGCTCTTATCTTCACAAGAACTCTGCGCTGATACACAAGGTACTTTCCGCACTGTACCCTGAGCCATCAAGTAAAAATACCATGATGAGCCAGAGGAAAAACCAGAGCAACACAAAAGCTCACTCCAAAGGACGAACTCTGGATGCTTAGTAATACAGCTTGTATCCATTTAAGCAGGGTAGATGGTATTGTTTCCCTTAATTTTTCATGGATAGGAAACGTAGCACACAGAAATCAAACAGAATTACCATACATGCAATATGAACACCAACACGGCATTTAGTCTTAACAGACATGACTCACCACTGACCTGAATTCTCCATTCAAAATTTCACATCCCTCACATTGTGAAATAAATCTACTCTAACTCTTACCTGTTTCTTCAGAGAAAGGGCTAAGCTGGGTGTAGCCACAATGTTTCCTCTTGTCTTTACTGAAGATGCTGTCTATATTCAGAGACTCTCTTTTGGGTCTCCATGTTGGCCGGTACCTGCTAGATGAACTGGATTTAGACTCACTGCTGGTACTCTCCACTTCCCAGTCTCGAGTGTGTGCAGGCAGGATTTTTGCCGGTCGTGTTTCTGCCTGATCCACACTATTCCCTCCACGAGGGGAATTCTGGATGGTTTGGGAAATCTGCTGTGGTCTGCTGTGGATCATATTGCTCACTGTCTCTTTAAATTCCCTCAGCCTGCTGGTGCTGCTGGATGGTTTGGGGGCAGTTCTGGGGGCTTGTTTCTCCTTCAAGGTTTCTCCTGCAGTTTGTAGAGACAGCAAAAGCCACAAAAATAGCTTCAATTAAACCAGCAGCACTACTTGCAGCATCTTCATGCAGACTTTGAAAAGTACAATCCAAAACAACAAAATGATAATAAAAAACCAACACTCCCCAAACAAACAAACATCCAACCAAAACAGAACTGAACATCAAAAAGCAAAGAGAGGACTAAATAAAGACAAAGATAGAAGGAACAATGAGGGAAATGTATGTACACACTGAGAACATTAAAAATATCCAGAAAGATACTGATACTTAAAATAAAGTAATATCTCTTGCCTTCACTATGGTATCCTGATGACTGAGCCTCATCTCCTTTCCGCCTAGACCGGCTAGAACTCCTCTTGCGGTCTGCCAGCGAGCCCTTCTTTGAAACATGCCTCTGATTGCACTCACTGTCAGTCAGGTGGCCTGGAAGGAGGAAAAACACAGTAGAGATGACAAGAGCCTTCAGATCAGGTGTTCACTGTGCTAAGAGCAGCAGGACTCTTGCTCCTTAGGAACTGCAGACACTCCAACACTAACTGGCAAGTTTAGGTAAGTTTTTGTATCCGTAAGTTTTTGGTTTTGTCTTGGAGAGGATGTTCCATTTCTAAGGTCGTAAAAGAACAATACAGCCCCTCCAACGACTCTGGTTAATGACAGTTTATCCACGGCCAAGGAAAGTGTTGGCTCTGCTTTGTTCTCTAATAGTCTAAGGACAACATTTTCTTTCTGTCAGTTTTAATGACCATGAACATGAAACTCCTGAGGACAGCTTGCCAGTCACTACTTTGTTGAATAAAGACTCAAACACATGAACAAGTTACCAGCTAATAATAAATTACTGCACATCATCAGCTGCTCTGCATTAACTATTCATCTACACTCTCTTTGCCTCTAGCAAACACTAAGTAATCTGAGTTAGCCTCATCTACAGTGAAGAAGCCACACTTGGCTCTCAAGGGCCAAGCCAGCTAATTCACATCTGCCACAAGCTAAGAGCACACGCACAAACCATGAACATTGATCAGCTGACACACAATATTCCCTTACTACAGTTTATGTGTCTGAGTGCCAGTATTTTCTCTTGAACACAATTTACTCCCCATTTCCTCACATCAAACGGGAATTAACACTATTTGACACCACAATTTTTCTGTATTGCCTTTGCTTAATTCTATGGCTTTCACACAGTCACAGTCCTAAACCTGCAAGCACAAACACACGCGTGGCTTTACTCACGTGAGTAGTCCCAAGCAGAGATGCAGGATAAGAAGGGAATTTATGATAAGCTACAAAGACCTTTTTCTAGCCTTTATGTCACAAACTTTTACCTTGCATAGGACTATAGGAAACAAAAATCCCTAATAGCAAATAGTCATCTAACAGCCCCCAGACTACACAGCTGGCCCTCCTGAGCCTTCTTTCTGCTCTAGAGATTAGCATCAAAATCAACAATATTAAAAACAGATATAAAAAACCAGATATAAAATTGTATGTTCAACAGTTAAAAAAACCAGTTCACTGCAATTACAATTGCTACAAAGATATTACAATAAATGAGTAGGAAGGAATCCAAACAATAAAAAGCAAGCTACACAAGGCTCACTTTTCATTTGCAAAGCAAAGAGTGATTTTGTGGCTAAATTTTTTAGAAACAAGCAGACCACACAAAAGAAAAGAAACTAAGGAAGCAAAACAGAAATGTTGGCAATGAAGATAAAAGATGTGTAGCATTTTGGCGACTGAACATAAGTCTGTGCTTTGATGGATTTTTTTTCCCCTTCACAGCATGGACTGCCACACATCTTTCAGGAACTCCAAGAACAGTATTATCCTTGTAGTGGCTCCCCTCAAGACAGAAGAGACTTATGTTTCATTTCAGCATGCACAACTTCTCTAGTTAAGCATTCCAACCTGATACAGATTGCTTGGTTAGCATCCTTTACTACCATAAGAGAAACTATTTGACAGTATTTAGTGCTATTAGCACTAGCTGAGGGTTTGCACTGAATAAAGCCCAGCTGAGTTTTTTAGAATGAGGGCTGATAGCATTGCATTAATATTTTCTCCTCCTTTCCAAATACTGTCTCATTGTCATCAGACATTTAATAGCCATGGAGGAGATGTCAAGAATGAGAAATCCACAGGACACAGGCTTTGTTGTCTTTACTTGGACACTCTGAAACAAATACTGAATCCAACATATTGCATGAATACAGGAATTAAAATCCCAAGAATATTAGCCAACATTTCACACTCACTTTTTAAAACTCACTAAAATAACAAGCCAGGACTTCTGAGTGCCTAACAATACACTTAAAAAGTGTCTCTTGATGAACATATCACTTAAATACCTCATCCTCTAGACGGGATGGCTTCGCAAACAGCAATATTCAAAGGAAAAGTTTCATTTAGTAGGAGTTGTGTGCACGTCTAAGAGCATGTCAGAGAACAAAATGAAACCAAATGGGTTAAGAGAGAACACCCTCTGCTCCCTCCCCCTGAAATCTCAGTTGCATGAATAGGGCAGCCAGAATACGCACATTTTTCTCAGCAGCACAGGTGGGTAGGAGCAAAGAGAGGGCTTATGCAGCCACTCTTCTGCCCCCATTCTGAAGTACCCAGCAGCCTGAGGTCATACAACCCAATGGTCGTTCTTCCCTGGAGGATGAGGTGGGATAGGGTCCATAATTTTCTGGGCTGGAGTAGTGGGTAAATGGCCATTAAATGAAGAATCCTGCTCTTGCCCAGAACGATTCAGTTGACAGGTCAGTGTGGATGGCTTCTTTATAGCCCCACGGATCACCATTTGATGACAGAACAGTTGTATTAGTAGGCAGACTGACTCTTTTTGGAAAGGCAGTGGGTAGGTAAAAGAAAAGGGAAATGCCCAGACAGGTGGCTAGCTAAGGGGACAAACCAACCATAGCTAAGGCTGAATCAGGGAAGATAAGGACAACTGAATTTAGGTGGAGAAATGGGCTAAGCTGAAGGGAATAACACAGGATAGAATCAATAGGAGAAGAAAGAAAAAGAAAAGGACAAAGTCACTTAAAATGACAGAACAAAAGGTTACATGCTGAACTTCATGCTTACATGTTTGCCATCATCCCCCTTACTCTCATTTTCTGCATGGCATGTTTTGCAGGAAGGAACCTAATCCAATAAACTCTGCCATTTTTGCAGACTATTTACATAGTATACCATTAGCTGTTTCAATTTTGTCTTCTTTGCACTCTGAAGACAAACATTTGTTTTGTTTCTGCATCACTCAATTTTTGCTCCAACTTTCTTTTCTTTCTCACACCCTACCTAAGACTGTGACTGGTCCCTACTGCATTAAGATTTGCTAAAACACTGGAAGGACTCTTGGGCTATCTTAACCTGTGTATTACAGTTACTCAGACCTCTGATGAAGACTGAAAGAATACTAAATAAAGCGAACTTGAAACATCCTTTTTTTTTTCAGATTTTCATGTACCGCAGATTGTTACAAATGAATCAATTACGGTACAAAAGAGGAACAATTTTACAAATAAAAGGACAAAGCTTTGACACTCTGGTGCAAACTAACAGGTGCTGATTCTACTCTTAGATCTTCTTAGAAAATCTATTTACAGCACAATAAAATAACTTTTCAAACAGAAATAGCGGATCCTATTTCTGATGCCACAGAAGTGTGACCTTAACTTATGCACTACTTTTTTAGAAGTGATGTTAGAAGCTACTGTATGCAGAAATAGGCTGACTGTGGACACTGGCCATGAATAATCAAGGAGATCAAGTCTTTAGACTTCCAGTTAACCTCTTTTCAACTAAAGAGTGTTCAGGCAGACTGTTCAGCTGCCAAAAGGAACATATATACAGATTGCCCTTTCACTAGGTATTCCAGCTTAACTTGCTTCCATAGCACAGGCAGGAAATTATCCTACGCTCCTCACTGGTGCAGTAAATACTACCAACACCCACTTACACAGAACGTCTTTAGATCCCAAGAATGAGGGACTCTGGTGACGGAAGCATCCTTCCCAGACAGCTGCAGCTCCTGCAATGAAGTAACTGCCCAGACATGGGTAAGTAGCACAGGCAACACTTACCAAACCCTACAACAGGGCTGTGCAGGCTCCAACTCAGAATTATGCAACAGAGCAGGCAGTATTGTGGGTAACAGTTAAACAAATCTGCAGATGCTTGTCTGGCTAGACACTGGTCTAGAGAAGCCAAGAACGCTTTTAAATCCTGGGGTTTTTTGTGAATGCCAACAGTTCATTACAAATCAAAAATTTAGGATATTAAACTGTTTGCTATTCTAATAAAGGTTGTGTGTATATACAGAGATATTTTCAACTGGAATCCACTGCAGTCATCTTGGCTAAAGACAACGATCACACACAGATGTAATGGTATCTGTTACCTGTGTCCCTGCTGCTTTGTGAAGCTGCATCATTCTCCACATTGTAGATGACTGTCCCCTGGGAGTCAGAGGAGAAGTGACTGACCACAGACTCATGGTGTGCCTGTTTATAAGCATAGCTGTCTGTAGAGGAATCTGTCCGGGTATCACTCGAGATGGAAGGTTCTCTCCCTGGGGAAGAAAGAAATGTCAAGAAAGCAATATCAAATGTCAATCTTTTTCAGCTATTACAAAGGTTAAGAAAGGCTAAGAAAAGAGAGCAGGGGCAACTATACAGAAGTTAACAGAAAAACAGAATATCAAAGACACCAACTCCGATTCAAGAACACCAGAGATTATAGGAAAGGTCTGCTCCTTTAGAAGCAGGGAGACAGTGCCATTCCTTCTGAAAACCTGTTTCTTTCTTTCTCTTTGGCAAGTCCAAGTTTATCCAATCTTTTTAATATGCAAAATTAAACTACATCCATTGGACTAATAGTACAGATTAGTACCACACTGAAATTACTGTTAAATTCAACACTGTTGAGTGCAACTACAACATGAAACACTGCTTTGGGGAAAGTAAAATAATTACTCAAGTATGAAATATTAATAAGGGTAACAAGAGTGTCATGTTACAATAATTAACAGGTTTCATCAATTAGGAATCAAAAGCTTATCTGGTACAAACTCTGTACTGAAATACTTTTATCTAAAGCAAAGTAATCTGCTCCTTCTCAAGAAGCCAGTATTGATCCCCTTCTGAAAAGTATGAAGCATCATGATTCAGTTTCAGTACAGTAATACTTGAACTCATTAGAGGAGGTGAAAAGGGCAATCTTCTCCCTCTACTTTCAGTAAATAGAAGTAAAAAAAAATCTGAAGAGTTTGAAGACTGTTGGTTATTTTACATATACTTCTTAATACACAGGATATTAGTTTCATACTCATTTCTCAGTGGAGAAATTAAAGAAGAAAAGATATAATAAAGAAGAAAGTCATTCTTATGTTTAACTGCAAACACTGACCTTGAGGGCACTTCATATTTTTGGTGAGAACAAGTCATGCAGTAAATGTCCTATTTAAGGACAGTTTAGATCTTTTGAAGTCAGAAACTTCAGTTATGGAAGTCATCAGTTTGTACTCCTTTCTACATCCACACCATACCAGGTTCTTCACTTCCCCCATCCCTCAATTTCTTTCTGCAAACTTTTTTGGAAAAGATTGCTATCCAAACAATCAGCAGTCTTAGACCAGGAGAGAAGTTTACAAACGAAACACTGGAAATCCTCTTCAGAATTCTTGATCAGCTTTAACAAGCAACAAAGACCCCTGCTGACAATAATACACTCCAAAGAAGGAAAACATTTCACACGACACATTTCAGCATCAAGGTACAGAGCCCACAGTGCTTACCTGAGTCTTCACTGTCATAGCAAGTCCTGCTATATTGCTGTAAATCCACCTGAGGGGGCAAGTCTTGTGTTGACACTGGAGTTCCTCTTGGATCTGCATAGAGCAGCAGCAAAGGCTGATAGTGACCCTTAATGCATTTTGTCACAACATCTTTCCATTTTGGACCAATCTGAATTGACAACCAGAAAAAAAACCAAAAACAAAACAAAACAAACAAACAAAAAAAAACCCCAAAAGAAGAAAAAAACAAGTAAGGTTTTCTGTCATAATTTTCTAGAATAAGTTCTCTTCTCCCCCATCACAATTTTTTCAGTTGACATACTTTAACTCTTTCTATAGCCAGCACTGACCTGGACTCAGCAAGAATGCTGCTGAGCCAACCTAACTAAAATCCAGGTATTCATCATGCTACGGCTAAACTGATTACAATTCCTGCTAAAAATACAACTACAAAAATATCATTCCCTTTCAGATGTTTTTTCCATGAAAAACTTTTCATCCTCTTAGGTGTTCTAACTTGGCATCAACCAAAAAGCAGATGAATTTGTTAACGAACAAAATGAACAACAAATGATACCAGGACAGTAAATTCAAGTCAAAGCTAAATACTTCAAGTGTGTTAATCTTTCTACTGTGGCAGAACCTATGCGAGCACTGACAGGCCAGGCAATTAATTCCCATAGTAATACTAATCTCACAAATCTTCCCCATGTACTAATACAGATTTCACCTGATATACTGAGCATTTACTCCAACAAATTTGCTCCATAGGTGAGCATGCTACTAAAGCACTGCAGTATCTATCCTTGCCAGAATTTTCTGCTAAGAAGTATGATTGAACAAAATGCATTAAGGGTTTTTTCCCCATTGAGACTGTGTTTGGCATGACTACAGGAGAAAATTTTCCCCTCTCATCTCTGTGATTCCATGACTAAAAGGAAAACAGGAGAGTGGTAAGAAATAATGCCAAACAATCTAATGGGTTATAATGTCATGCCAAGATCCCAGCACTGGTGTCTTTAATGTCAAGGACCTCACGCTTGGTGAAAAGATTAAAAAAAGCATTAACAGAAGAGCAGAAAATCTGTTGTTGGCAGCAAACTCTAGGGAAGACTGGCATGAAAACACTGAAGCAGAGTTCAACAGCAGGTACCAAATAGCTGTACTGATTGTGAGCAAGGCAAAGAGATGGGTGTTAGCTGTATGCACAAAGCAAACTGTACGTTTTCAAACAACAGCATGAAAACAAGAGTAGGAGCCAACAGTTCTGTTCTTCTAACAGAACTAAGAATAGGGCAACTGAGATTTCTGGTATGCTTTTTTTGAAAATACTTCGCTCTACTGAGAAAAAAAGGAGTAACAAATTTGTGGATCCTGAGTGGAAAACCAGCAAAAAAACCCTCTCAAAATCTGTAGAAAACAGTATGGATTTACACACAAGCAGCTAACAAATTTCCAACAGATTAGGAAAATAAACATTTTTTTCCTCACCTCTTTGACATGAGCATCATCAAAGTACATCCACTTGCGGATTTTAGTTTGGAAGAAGAAGGTTGAATAGTGTTTTCCATAGTAACAGATCATTCCCACCAAATACAACTCTGAGTGTTTTGCTCTGTCATCAGTTACTCTGAAGAAGAGCTTTAAGAAGAGAGGTAAGAAAATGGAAGAGGAAATTAATAAAGTGCTCAGAATTTTACATACTGCTAATGTTCAAAGATCTCAAAGTACTACAGAGAAATGTCAGGCTTTTAATTCAAAAGATAGAGAAAACAAGGCAATAAATAAGTAATCATGCAATATTTAAGTAAACCCAGAGACGCAGATCAGAAATGGACTCTGATCAACCCACTAGATGCTCATAAATTGAGTTGGAGTATGCGTCTACTTAAAGGAAGACATTTACAGCGATAAAATATCTGTTACATAATTTGAATGTGGTTCTAGTTCAGAAATTGGTGGTCTTTGTCATGCTTACTGATTATATCAAATACTGTTTAAAACATTCATTCCTTTTTGCAGAAATAAAGTGGTTTGGACAGTAAACAGTTGGCATTTATTCTGACTTCAGCAAGGGCTATCCAGACTTCAACATGGACCAGTTTATGATGCTAACATAAAAGATAAACTGAAGACATCAGATCAAAAGAATGCAGCACACACAAAAAAATTTCTTTCTATTTAACTGAACTTCATTAATTTTATATGCACATTTTAGTGCACTACTGCTTTACTACAAAGACCACACTGTTTCATAACCACACTTCCATCAGCTCACATTGATTCTGTGTGCAGGGGTTCTTTTTAAAGAATGTTTTTTTTCTTAAACATAATGTGTATATATATTAACTATTTATATTATATATAATATATATATTATTATATATATATTAACATATGTGTATATATATTAACTATTTTATGTCATATCTCAGTGCTACAATAAGACACAGGTACAGTTTGGTATACAGATAATTCAGTCTAAAACATCAGTTAATGCAGATAGAGTAAGTGAATTGTCCAGGGGATAAACATCTGGGTCCTATTTAATTCAGTCTGTCATTCAATCACACAGTGCAAGCCACCACCTCTTAGAGACTGTTCAGTCACAAATAACTCTTCAGTGTTATGATCACACATTTCACCAAAAAGAGCTAAAGGTAAAAAAAAGAAAAAAACC
>VWYP01012855.1:58317-173391 GCA_013400435.1 Pycnonotus jocosus
AATTTAAGAGCACTTCAAAATATTCACAACTGTACTTCAGAAATGTGTTTATTCAATCTCATTTCATAGATCTGAGACACTTGTCTAGCAACTGGTCCACAACCTAACTGCCATGAGCTGATGGGCAGCACCTGGTTTGCTGCAATGAGAGTCCTGAAATGGCTTTGCACTCCTGAGGAGTGAAAAACAATGCAGTTTCTAAATTAGGTAAAAGGTAGAAGCAAACAAGTAAACTGAAACTCTTCTTTTAATTTCCATCTTTAAAGAAACAGTATACTTACCATGGAACAAAAAATAATTAAGCAATGTCAATTCTGTGAAGAATGCAAAAATCAGGATGTAACAGATCCCAGTATTAATGGAAGAATGCTTCCTCAAATTTGTAATGACATGGCACACAATGGCATATAGTCTTATTTAGATTACAAGAGAGAAAAAAAATCTTAAAACCAGTGAGTAATTGTGCATTTTCATTTAATAAAGATCAAATCTTATTATGTCATTGCACAGTGCAATTTAGAGCACATTGGAATCCAGTGCTTGTAGGAAGTTCCAAAAGCACCTCAAATGGAGTCAAAAGCACTTTGAACACAGGGGAGTTTGGTTTTCCTTAAGTTTCAGTCAGTGGGGCTGGGCTGGGGTTTTGAGGGGGGAGATGGGGTTGTTGGGATTGATTCTCCTTTCTTTTTCAAGACAGGTTCTTTGCTCCCCTTCAGAACAAGTCTTTCTTGTCTCTCAACCTTAGATGGACAGGTGTGGCATTTCCTGCAATTTCATCACTTTACATTGTCTAAGTCACATCTCCCTCCTTAATTTCAGGTCTTGCCTGTGAGTGATACTGTTAATTGCTCAAACATTGGTTCTGTATACCGGTATGAAAGCCAGCTTGGTGCAGACCAGGAAAGCAATCCTGATTCTGCCCCAGGAGCTCTCACAGCACCTTTCTTCTAAGGGTTCATGGAACATGACAACTTCATATATGAAACACACAAACTTCGTTCTCCTCCGAAAACAACTTCAACTTCTTCTGAAACTGAAGATGGTGGAAATGCCAGCAGTGTAATCACTGCACTGATGTTCTCTTTCAATGGCTACACTCCAACACAAATGAGCATGTCCCTAACAGTGGCAACAATATGAATGACACAGCTAAAAGCCCCATGAAAACGTGAAGTTTCTTCTATTTTGCCTATTTGCAATAACTAAAATCAAGGATGCAGAACAAAGAAAGAATTAGCCTAACATAAAATCTAAGAATTACTAATACTGTATTAATAGCAGTACTTTGATTTCTACACTGAGGACATGTTCTTGGCATGTTGGTCAGTCTGCAAGCTAAGACAGAAGAGTGTGAGCAAGAGATTTTTCAGATAGGAAGTCTGTGTTGTGGTAATACTGCATTCCTATGAGAGGTCTATATGGAAAAGAAGCCCATCTCCCTTCACATCCCTTTCCCTACAGCTCCTCAAAAGTCTGGAGAGGGTAGTAGAGAATAAAATTAGGAAGTGCATGTGTTCTTTAAGATCAATAAATTCACTAAAGTGAATAAAGTCATTCAATAAAGTCCATCTAGCTGCATATAGTCCTTCCCCAAATACTAAGATCAACTCCAGTTACACTGTTACCTTTCACCAGCTTGTTCACAGATGGGTCTAAACCTGAAACTTCCTTAACCATAAAAACATTCAACTGTAGGGCCTCACTTTGTTTTTTACTATTCAGAAGGATTTTTCATATTTTTTTAACTGAAGGCTTCATATTCTTTCTACTACTACACAGCTGGGCCTTTGATAGACATCAGAACAAAGCCTTGCAGAGTCAGTAGGCTTCCAAAATAATGTGGTCCACTTTGGGAAGCGTGGGTGGGGGGATAGTATGAACTTTCTATATGTATATTGATCTAAGATCAAATAAAGGAAAACAACCTAAGTTTTGAGACAAGGGACATTTATCATGCAACCCTTCAAGAAACCTTGAAGATATTTTAGAACACTAAAATTCACATGCATGATCATAAACCAAGCTTTTTTCACCTGGTTTAAAGAAAGAATAATAGAGAATAAAGATAGCAAGTATTCTTTTAAGTAATTTATGAGATTGACATGCATTCTTGAGAGTTCTTTTAAAGATTTGAAAGCTGCAGTAAGTGTGAACCCCTCCCCCAATAATTTACAAGATCTGCTCTTGTAAATTATCTTTAATAGTGTTTGGAATTAATTTCCTCCCTAGGAAAGAAGCATTCCATTTATTTGGGCTAAACTGACATCTGCAGTGTGTAACTAGCCATCCTGATGAAACAAATCAAACTTGATATACATTCACATGTGACTTTTTAATCAAGCATGTAAAAGTAGGCTGACATAAGAATAAATTGATGGGTGAAGACAATAGGGAACAGCTACTGAATCAGAACAGTGTTCATGCACTGTAATTTTGAGTTGTGTCCTTGGCAGCTTTCTGAGAACTAACTATTCCCTTCCAGAATTACACAGAAGTTTCTTCTGTATAGGGGGATCACTGCAGCTCTAGTGGTATGGTGTTTCATAGAACAAAACATGTTCCCTTCAAATGCCTTAATATTCCCTACACTAATCAATTGTTTCTGGGTTTTGGTAATAGGATTTTTGTTTGCATACTTTTTTTAAGCTCTCTCCATTTCAATAGCATGCCTTTCTTATCCTGTTCCATTCAGTGGACCTTTTTTTCTTGCTCATAGTACCTAAGCTCTCATTCAGTTCTCCCAGTGAACTCTCATACTCAGTACAACCACCTGTTTCAAATGGCTGCTAAAAATCACTTTTCTCATATCCAAACACATCAGCCTCCACCCACAATATTTCCACTAGCTCACATTTCTTCCCCACATTTCCTCATGTTATATTCACCTTCAAGGCTGCAACAAATTCTAGGTCTATTTGGTTTTGCGTCTTTTGATCTCTTTTCAAACCTCCAAGTCTGATAACAATCAACCTAGATTTCCATTTATTCCTTTCTATTACTCCTCCATTTGTACTCATACTGTACCCTGAATATTAAGATCAGGTCCCCAAATTAGACTGTCAAGTCAGGCACTCCTGGGTACTGCCAAAATCAAGTGAAAATAATATTTTCTGCAAGTGTTGTTTAGAAAGGTGGCAGGGAAAGAAATTCAAATCATAGAAGGTGCACATCTACTACGTAACAAGTCATTAATCGCTTGATCAAGGTCAAACCAGCCAATTATTATTTGGAAGCATCAATTACCAGTTTATTAACTCAGGAAACTGTACTAGCTGCTAGTTTATTTGGCAGGCAGTTAACTCCAAGTGCCAAATGAAGAAAAAAGTTCAAACAACAATAGTAATTATTTTATGTATTTTGACTATTGTTTTACCCTGTGCCAAATGAAGAAAAAAGTTCAAACAACAATAGTAATTATTTTATGTATTTTGACTACTGTTTTACCCTGAAATACTACTATCATTTGAAAAAAAACATGGAACAGAAGGATGAAATCTTTGCAACCAACCTATTATGGTCTCAATCACATGATGAACATTTCATAATAAATCATTCAATTTCAAGCAAATGGCTTTTCAGAACCAACTATAGCCATTCCACTTTTTTAAAGTGCTGTAAAACCCTACTGTTCTCCATTTTAATCTTAAACAACAACATCATTTCTATACAGAAAATTCACATTCTTCCTGCTTTTGTTGCACATGACAAAACAACAGAAAAGACCAGCCCTATTAGAATTTATCAATCAATAGAACATTCTTCTTTGTGACCTACAAAAAACACTCTGTCCTGTATCCTGGCACTATGGAGCTCCCAGTACAATCCCTGGAAGGAGAACAAACTCTCTGTGGCATGCTCAGTACAGTGGACGGATTTCCCCCTTCCTACCCTCTTCCAGCTGTGATAAACACCAAAGCAAAGTCATGCTGAAAAAAAAAAAGGAAAATAAACTAAATCATAGTAGACTTCAGCATAAATAATAAATCAAAAAGCTGTTCCAGTGTTATGGCAGGCAAACCACACAGTGGTAAGGACAGCTTGTGTATTGAAAAAAATATTTAAATAATGCCACATCTTAAGGAGCAGTGTTAGGGATTCCAGCAAAAAGTCTGCAGCTCTCCCTTTTTATAGCTGTTGATGCAAGGTTCCTTCCAAATAACCAAGGAATGTATATCTGGAATGATTTCAAGGTTCATTTTCTAGCTATATAAACACAAATACCACATCAAGTTTTAAAATTACTTCAATAATTTGTGAAATGGAAGTCTTCAATGTACAAAAATAAAATGTGATTTCATCAAGTATGACATCACTGTCCTGTGATCCCATATTTGAAATTACAAGTAATAGTTAGAGAGCTAACTGAGCATTTACAGTAAATACTGTGCATGACATCCGAATCCCTAGAAACAGTTGGAACAAGCCAAGAAAGTGTGGAAAAAATACTTCAGTGTTATTCCATGGCTAAATTTAGCTTAGAGAAGATTATCTTCCTCCTGAGTCAAAAGGAAGAGGACGTCACCTTCAGAGCAACATTTCAGAGTAGGAGAAGAGCATGAATCCTTTGTATAACACAGATGGTGTCAGGTATGCTGAGAAGAGACCCTGCAGTGAAGTAGGAGAACGTGACACAGGCTCCTCCCCACAAGTATTGTCCCTTTCCCAGGCCAGGCTGGAATCTGAACATGCCAGCATGCTCTGAAGTGTAAACATGTCCTGCCTCCACCTTGCTTGGTCTGGACAAGTATTTTGGGCAGATCCACCTGACAGCATGCAAGGCTAATTACCTCTCCCCAGACCCTAATAGGAGATTTTCGCATGGTATAGAGCTCCAAATTCTGGTGTTCCCACTGGATCCAGCCACTTCTTCTCCCTCATCTTAGCAAAGCCTAAGGCAAGATTCAAGAAAAAGAGGATGTCAAAGACCTGGAGGCTAATCCAGCATTACTCTGGCAGGACAACAGTTAAAGGCTTCCAGAGCAGAAAGGAGAGCTGGGGCAGGGGAAGAGATGAGCACAGAAAGGAGGGGACGACCCTGCTGCCCTGGGACACAAAACATGCTCTTGGTGATGCTTGCAGTATTAGGTGCACATTAAGCACATAATCCCACTCATCTTACAGAAGTTTACACATAACATGTACCAGACAGACAGACTTCTACAGGAGGAAAGAAATGGAGCAATTTGAAAACACTGATCCAAAGGGCAGCAGAGAACGAGTAAATACCTTGAACAGCCTTATTCCCCCTCCTACTGCCTGCTTAAGGAGTATATGAAGATGAACACGACCATCTTGCATGGTTTGGGGGTGTCCCTTGTGAATACCCCTACCTTTTCAGCTGCATTCAAGCAATACAGCTTAAGTTTCTGGTGCCCAGAGGTTTTCTGGGGGGTTGAGGGGACGTTTGCACTCCCAATTTCACTTAGAGTCAAGAGACAGCCCTTATAACCCACCTTTATAATAGTAATTGACTTGAGAACAACACAAAAAGGGCGAGAGGGAAACTTTCAAATACTTATGTACACATATCAACATTTTACACAATATAGTAAAAAGGAAAGCTTGGCACAATATCACCCAGAGAGTTTCTGGAATAGATTTTGGTAGGACTCACAACAATCTCCCATGAAGAACAGACTGCAAATAGAGTAAATGCAAACTTTTTGATTTGGATCCAGTTGGAATTTATTTACTTTTTCAAGTTTTGGTTACTGCCCATATTCATAAATACTTGTCTAGGTAATTCTTTAATTGCTTATGTGTTCTTTAGAGGTTTTATGAGCTCTACGAATTCTGCACACAACCAGATGCAAGTTTCCCAAAATGTACAAAAGTAGTAGAGGATTTGGTGCAATATTATTCCTTTTTTGGAAATTAAGGGTTGTAACAACTCCCAGCTAGAAACATTATTGCTAAGAACTTCAGGTGGAAAAAAACCAAACCAAACAAAAAACACACATACAAAAAAGCTTTGCAGATATCCAAGAGTGAAAAGAGAGAGCAGCAAATTTTTCAAAAGCTGCTTAATTTAAAAAAATAAACATATGGTTGCAGGCATAGAATTTGTCAATTCTGCCACACCATCTGTCATTTCCAAGTTTATAACAGCACACTATACACTTCAAGACATCAAAACCAAGGATTTTACCAACAAAACTGAACATTCTTTGACCCAATGTCTGCTTTTAATACATATATTCCAGAGATCCTGTCATCTTTCAGTTTTTCTGTAGTGCTTTCCCTCTCATACCAGTACTGCTAATCCACATGCATCTTTGTCTGCAGATCATTTTTCAAGACCAGAATCACAAACGTGCATCCTCCCCTTTTTCCTGTTATATCCTTTCACATCCCTCTCCCTTTTTTTCAGTACTCTATACAAAAAGGCTTTTAACTATTATCTTGATACTAAAACCTAGACTTAGGTGCAGAGTTGAGAGTCTACTTTCATTCATGGCAGAACCTGTCTGATCTCCTGATATTTCCTTGATCATGCTCTTAGGTTAAACCCCAGAATGCCCAAAGTTTACACTTACAGTAAATTCCTAAATCCTTTTCTTTCTGATCTCATCTTGGCTAACAAAGAATAGCAACTATCACTTGACACTACTCAAGGGCATGATCCAAAAAATACCTTTAAATTATCCCACTGAACTTAATGAACTCAAACCAGATCATGCCTAAGTCTTGTCATTCTGCTTTAAGGAAGGGGATATATTTAGTACTCCATCTTTTCTGTGTCTGAAAGGTAGTGCACTTATGCACTACCTTGCTCCTAAACCCACTGTTACATCCTCTTCTGATGCAACTGCTGTAAATATCATCCTGTCTCATCATTTCAACAGATATGTCTTGAGACAAATTTCCCTTTGAAAAAAGATAAATTCTCTTACTTCATGCCTTAACAGTCTCCCATTTGCTGTTCATTTACCATGGAAAACTCCTCAACAACAGCCCAAAAGCTCACTAGATAATTTATTTCAAGCCTGTCTCTACCAGAGCACCTGTGATGTCACTTAACAGCAGCAAGACAGCTGTTATACCATAAATATTGCCGTCAGATGATCTTAATTTAAACCTGCACTCTCTATTTTGCCATTTTTATATGATATGTTGTCTGTCATTTTCACTACTGTACATAGAATTCATGACACAAATTCTCCCACAATTTGTTTATATATTTAGTTGGATTTTACAAAACACTTGCGATCAAAGAAGATGTCTAAGTCTCAATTTCAGAAAGGAAAATCACTGTTCAGGAAGATTAAAGCTGGTATTTTCACTATGTTTGCATCATGTCCATTTCTCCCACAAGAAGCCAGGGGGGTTTGAGCTAGCAAAATTTAGAAAGGAGGCCACAACCCCCAGAAGAGCAACAAATTAACTGATAAAGACAAACAGAGACACAGAATTGCACAATTTACTCAAGTACGTAGCAGTACTCAAAATCAGAGCTGGCATCTAGATCTTACTGTCCAGGCAGCCTCTATGACAGTCAGTTATTGCATCTGCAGCTACAAACAGAATTGATGTTTTTAAAAACAGAGACTACAAACAGCAGAGCCATTTAATGCAGACATCAATATTTACAGTAGAAAATAGCCTTTTAGCCTTACATAATCAACAGCTTTGAAAAGAAAGGCTTAGCTAAATGGCCTTCCCCGTCCTGACATTTAAAGTAGCTCTGAAAGGAAAGGTAAATGTTGATGAGCATAATGACTGCGTATGGTATTATATTTGTACATCAAATGATAAATTGGAAAAAACAAAGCAAACTTGTGTTTTACTGCCTGAACTAATGGAGACTTACAATGACCTGCACACCATTAAGAAGAGTCCTTGTAATTGAAACTTTACCAACAGTATTTTCACAATTTTCTAGCTTGAACACATTTTAGAAACTGGATCTTGGACCACTAGCTATCACATTTACCTTCTTCTCACAAATTTTCAGATACAAGTTTGATTACAAATATTAACTAGATATCATAAATATTTCCGTTCAAATTTTTAAAGAATGGTTTTCAAGGTATTTCTAACTTTTACCTTAAGAGCACAGAAGATGCAAGAATCACCCATGCATTTGTGCGTTGTGATCTGCCGGAAACTGCGGTGAAAAATGTCCAGGTGCCAGAGAACCTGAAACAGAAAAGGGGGCACAGCTAATTTTATGAATTTATAAAATAAAATATTGCATAAGCTTCTCATTAAACTGCATATGCTGAATAATCCAAGAAGTATACCAACGTCATCAGTGATCACCTTTAAAAGGGATGCCTTTTATCTAACTGCAAGTTGACGTTTTCAACTTTCTTCCTTTGCTGCAACCCTCACATGCTAATTTACAGTATGACCTTCCTCTGAATTTCTTGCCATGTGCTTTTAGATTAGAAAACTCGCTTCTTCATCCATGTGGCAGTGCTGGTTTAAATAGCACCTGCTCTGACTGCTCCGTTGTGCTGGTACCAGGGGCAGCCGCTGGGCAACCGCACCATGAGGCTGAGCAGAGCTGCCGAGGACACCCCATGGACTGCAGGGAATGAAACTCTTCCCTTCTTCCAATCCTACACAGCTTTCTTGTTCTGAGCAGAAAGCCCAAATGCTGGAAAAATGGAGCACCAACAGCATATACATTAACGAGTTCGTGCAAGTGAAAACAGCAGAATACTAAAATCCGTTATGCCCAATATTACCATTACTAAGCGTCCTCACAGGCCATGATTACTAACCCTAGCCTGTCGGGGCAGTTATACCTTTCTCTCAGGACAGGTATGGAGGTAATAAACAGGTGTGTGACTAGGTAGGGTCACAACACAGAAAAGCAAGCAGGCTTTTAAATGTTCCGCTAGCAACAGTGAAAGGTGACATTTGCTCTAACAGCAGCATGGTTTTTTACTCTTCAGTTTTACCACTAAATTTGTGCACTCTCGAAAAATTATTCAAATTTGTATCTGTAAAATAGCAATAATACCCATCTCTGAGGTGTCTGAGGTGTTCTACAATAAACTCTTTATGTATAAATGTGGTCAGCACTGGCTATTTCAGCTCAAACTAACAGTAACTGGACTTTGCTGCAAACCTCAGTCACCAGCCTTTGAGGAGGCAAAAGTCTGCACTGCAAGAAGCCCTGACCTAAATCACGTCCTACCAGGTTCCGGACAGAGCAGCAAGGTCCAGGCTGACATGTGACTGGCTAAATGCTTCATTAGCACACAGGAACCAAACTCCTTATTTCTGATTAATTCACCCACAGAAACCCGCTAGAAAAAAATTTAGTATCCAGGCAAAATTTGTGCTGCTTTCAATAAGTGTTTTCAACTAGAACAAATTGTTGTTTAAATCATAGTAGTATGTAATATTCAGTAAATGCATTTTTAAATATAATCTGTAAGTTTCCATAAACTTTATAATTGCCCTGGCTATGTTTATACTTGAACTATCCCTGTACTTAAGGGCCTGGGAGGCAACACAAGCCTTGAAAAACATCTGATTACACACAAACATTCCTGAAGAACTGCTGCAGACTTTACAAAAAGACAAAAAAATTATGTTCAGGAATGAGTCCAATTTTTTTATGTAATTGCTTTTGGAGTTTAGCTTGAATGTTTATAGAAATTCGTAAGAGCAAGGAGCAATAAATTCAAGAGCATTTCAGACTAAGTGTTAAAAAATTAAGATAAACCCCAGNTCCAATTTTTTAATGTAATTGCCTTTGGAGTTTAGCTTGAAAATGTTTACAGAGATTCGTAAGAGCAAGGAGCAATAAACATTCAAGAGCATTTCAGACTAAGTGTTAAAAAATTAAGATAAACCCCAGAAGTATGTATTTCATTAAATGATTACCATCTTGCTTTTTTTTAAAATTCAGCTTTGATTGTAAGTACTTTCAGTATCCTGTCACTCTTCAGCTTTAGAAGAAAAAGGTTCCTGTAGCAGATTAAAGACCAGGTCATATGCTTTCATCTTCATGTATGGCATGCAGCTGGTATTAGGATCTACCTTAGTCCAGACCAAGGTTCACCAACTCAATGTTTGGAAGCAGCTGGTCATTACACCTTACAGCTTAATAAAGGTAATTGATGCAGAACATCACTGGAAACTTCTCTTTGCCCTGTAATTTCTAACATATTAGGCCTATTGAGGGTCATAGGTACATATACTCATATTATTTGCACTGGGGCTCTATGGAAGCCTGAAGCTAGCTGAGAACCTGATAGTGCCCATGGGAAAAAAACCAAACAGAAATCATATCCATAGTGATACAGTCTGTCTGCACAGACAAGTCATATGAAGGGATGGAAACTGATGTGAAGGGGGTTTAAGCCCTGCTGCCAAACAGACTAAATCTCAACCACCAGACACTCAAAGCATCTAAATGGTGACAACACCTCTATGGCAGCCATACCACTCCACTGAATTTGGCACCAGAAAAGGTTTTTTTTCTAAATCAAAAGGTAAACACTCAGTCATTTAAACTAAACTACGAAGCAGCAGCCAGAAAGAAAACTGAACTACATAAAATGGGTCTTGTGTAGTTCTTATCAAATCTTGACTGGTTCAACAAAAAAGTTATATTTGCTTTTAAGGAGTATGCATTCTGCAAGCTATGCAATAATCTATTATTTTAAAATAAATTATCTATGTATATTTTTAGGTTTGGTTGATATTCTACAAGCTTACACAAACAAGGCATTCAAGTACAGTAAATTATGACTGTGTAAATGCTGTTCAATTCACCACGAAAACCAGAAAATTAAAAAGCTGTTCAATAACTCAATCTGCTTTTCCAAATGTAGCTTTATTCTATCTAGGCCCACCAACAATTATATACTCAAGTTTGGCTCAGTATTTGTTGCACAGTGCCTAGGAAAATACTGCAACAGACAGAGGGCAAAACCAGAAACATTCTTTATTCTGTGCTCTTACCTGTAGCGCACTATTCAGGAAGCAACTGTTCTGTCCTGGTTCATTGCTGAGACCTTTACTGGGCGCTATTGAGGTGGTATTTCGTGGAGTAAACATGCCCTGTACATTCCCCCGACCCACAGAAAAGTAATTTCTTTTCCAAGACATCTTCCTGCTTCAGCTGTAGAAAATGCAGGTTTAGGCTGGCAGAATATTTGACTTGATCAGATGCTTCCTTTCAAAAAATTTGAAATTGGAACAACAGCTAGATTTCCTTAAACTATAGTTTAAACAGTGTTTATCCTTTTGCCAGGACTCAAGGAGTTTGCTTCTTTTAAATCCAGCCTGGGATGCTATTCTTCATTTGCTGCTTATGCATGCAACAACCTCCTTTAAAAGCAGCCACACAGAACATTTGCAAAGGGAAGGAATCCACGGTTGTGCAAGTTCATGTTACGCTGCTTCTCCCTTTTCCAAACAGGCAGGAACTTCAGAGAACAAATGGCAAATCAAGGAGGTCCCAGACTCAAGACAAGGAAAACAACAACTTCCTCCCACACTCCTAAAAACGCAGCTTCTGTAATCCTTCTATAATCCTCCTGAAGAAGATGGGAAAAATCCAATTAGTAACGGAGCAAAGAAACTCAAACACAACCTTGGCAGCTCCCTTTCAGTTACATGTATCTTGGGTGATGAAAGAGACATTCTCCTCACAGGGGAAAAAAAAGTAACTCCAGAACTTGAGAGCGAAGAGCTTTAAAGAAGCAAGAAGTCTCCGACACAGTTCTTCTAATTCTGCATGCGATCTTCAGAAATTTCTTCTCCTGATCCTCCTTCTGCAATCGGAATGCCCAGCCGTGCCAGAAAGCTTGAGAGAGAAAAATAATCAAAGGCTTGCGTCATTTAATTACTCTCTTGGTTTTGTGGTGTTCTGCCAAGACCAGTGTTGCCTCACCTCCCACAATACATACTGAATCTTCAGAGACAAAGCAAAAAATCTAAACGTTCCTCCACCCAAAAAATAATATAATATGGAAAAGAACAGAGGATTCTGAGAAAAGCCTTGCTAAGAGCAAGGAGGCTTGGAGTATGTTGGAAAGGTTAAGAAGTAAACTAAATTAAAAAAATAAACCACAAAAAGTTCAAGTGAACCTCATGGCAGTAGTCAAACATACCCTTTCAATCTTGTACTGTTATTTTTTTAAACATATCTTATTCATTCAAACAATCACATGAGGATTTGTGGTTCTGTGAATACATGCTAGCACATTCTCCACCCTAGAACTGGGATTTTGCACTGAACATGGAAAGCACAAGGCTCATCCCTGACTCAGCAACCCACTGCACTCTCCAGAAAAAAAACCTCTCCAAATGTCCTTCATCAGAAACTATGTGTACCTCTAAAATGCTACTTAATCTAGGCACACGGGATATATGATTTCTTATAAAAGGCATAGAAGCTTCTGAAGAAGACAAAACAATTATTCAACAGAAAGTGCTCTTCCCACCACAAGTTCACTTTTCCCCTCATCTACAAGAAATTGAAATAAAAATGATTTAAACAATTCCCAGAAATGGGAACTACAAGATTCATGGCGACACTTTTTTTTAAAAGTTCTCTCAAGTGTATATACTATATTTACAGAAACTTGCATAGTATTTTCCAGGGACATTTCCAATGACATTTTAGGGTTATACAACTTTTAAAACACATAATAACAACTGAAATTACGTATTATGGCTGGTAGGACAACTGTAATCCTAATGTATCTAGCAAGACAACTCTAATCCAAATGTATTTAAGTATTAATTGAAGCATGAAGTCACTAAAATATACACACGTAGGGCTTGCACATCAGCAAAAATGATGCATTACAAAGATACCCTGGATATCTGTGAAGGCATGTTCTTCACTTTCCACACAATTCTAAATTCCTCATCCCCTATTAAAACACAAAGAACTTCCTAAATACCTGCAAATATGTTACAGCAGCCTAACACATTCCCTTCTAGTAATACTTCATTTGCACTTCTGTTAAACTCATTCTACAGATATTAATGAAGGCTCAGCATTGCTGTAAGGCAGGCAAATACCTGCTCTCAGATGAGCAGTCCTCCCGGTTGCCAGTGTGCCATGCAAAATTTCAGCCGTGCTTGCAAGCCTGCAGACACAGACCATTACCGTGCCCGTCACACAACATTCCTGACTGCTGAACTTATACAGGAGTCATTCCAAAGAAATTTCAGCCTCAGCCCCCTTTCTTTGCTCAACCCCTTAATGAACCATGAGCCAACCATACCGTGTGAGCTATTCAGGGATCAATTTAGGCATCTCTGTAAAGCAACACCACATGCAATAGGTGCAGTAGGTAAGTCCGTATGTTACGGACCTAGCAGAGTGCTGCGAGAGAGGCAGGCTCTGTGCTGCCTTACAGAAACCACTGAGCCAAACACTAAATATTCCATCCACAGCACCTACAAACAAAGAAAAATACAATCCAAAACATTCCCAAGACGCACAGCTGAGAGCTGTACCTATTCAGTGGACTTCAAGCTCAAAACAAGATTCTCCTCTCAAAATGGGCTGTAAAACTAACTTTTGAACACTTTTTGAGTAAAGTACATCAGACATGACGAAGTAAACAAACTTTTTAAAGTTTATTTTTATTGTCTTGGAACAAAATTCAATACTAGAGACTTTGCAGTTCACCTCCCATTGCAGCAAGATTACTTCAAGCTGGCCCAAACCCTCACAGTAACCGTGCAAGCTTAGTACCTGCACTGCTTCTGCACAGGCTTAGCAGAACTCACTGCTCACAGACACACATTCAGGTTACTACACGGCCTTTGCAAAACTAAGAAAGGGCAAAAAACGCTTGAGAGCTGGTAATCACCCAGTTAGGACAAAACCAGATCTCCAGATTACAGCTTTGCACTGTGCCAACCTCTAAAAAATTTTGCAATGAAATATAACAACTCATATTGTTTTAATAAGGAGTAAGTAAAACATTAAAACTAGATAAAGAACATATAATGAAAAAAGCAAACCCAACATTCTAGATCTTCCTGCTGCTTTGCAACAGCTCCCTTTGGGAAGGCAGGAGGGTTCCCACCCACACAGACAGGCTCAGCAGATGAGAGAGACAGGGCAGCATCACTCCAGCAACACAACCCCAGAGCAAAGCTGGCCATGGTTCAGCACACACCTCTGGTCCGAAGAAACCAGTCTGTCCCTTGATGGCAGAGCACAACACTCTACAAGATGTACCACAGAAGATTTCAAGACCTTCTTTACCCCCATATTCCCTTGCTAAATCAATCACACAGAAACACAACATCTCAAGTTGCATCCTTTATTCTCTGGCAAGGTGCCACTATCATTGTTCATTTCTGGGGGTGAGGAATGTAACATCCCTCTCACTGCAGTCTCATGTAGCCAAACATTCTAGTCTACTGCTTGAACCCCCAATCCAAACACGTGGCTGAATTAGAACACTCCTGTTTAGGAACAAAGATGCTTCCATATAGCACTAGGTATGGCTGAAATCACCAATTAAGTATTTATCAAACTATTAAATAAAAGCAGAGGTCTGGAATTTAGTGTTTATTACTTATATTTCTGAAAAAACTTTCCAAACACAGAACAAAGTAAATGCTTCAATGTGTGAATGTGTCTGATTTTAGAGAAGAAACTCCCTTCCCCCAGTATCCTAACACCTACTCTGATGGTAGGGAGTAGATTAATGGTGTTGAGGGCAAATCATGCCTTCACAAGGTGCAAACCTAAAGAGGTGAGAAACAGCTTTGAAATCAAGATCTTTTTGATAACAAGGAAAGACAGACTTATCCAAGACAACGGATTTTTTTCAAAGTTTCACCCAGATGGCTCCTGAGTTTGACTCTTTCAGTGAAGAGGGACAAGAATAATCCCACGGCTGTTCTCAGCAAGATGGAAAGTTTGTAAAAATAGAGGCTTGAGAACACACTTTCTCGATGTACCTGCAATGATGAAAGTATTTGTGAATTTCTGCATGGATTAAATTATATTTAATTGCAGACATATCAATATTACAGTCTTCATTTAGTTTAGACATCCCAAAAGATAGTCAGCTTTGCAAGTCAGTTTCAATTCGATCCTGAAGGTAATGAAATAAAATAGAGGGATGGAAAAACTTCCTGATACCAAATAACCATGAGGCTGGATGAAGAAAAGAGTGAAGACAACAGTGACCTGACAGAAGCAAAAGAAAGTGATTTCCTCCTCTTGAGCATGTCTCTTCTTTTTGAGATTCTTAGCCAGCCAGAAATACAAGACAGATTTATTTGCTCACCTAGACAATAAAGTGCAACTACGAAAAGGTAGATTTACATTCATCTCCATTGCCAAGAAGTTTTTAACAGTACAAATGGGAAAACAGAGGGGAAAAAAATTCTGCTTTATGCATGCATTTCTCAGACTTGATAGCTCTGCTGGGAGAAAGGGGCAGGGAGGAGTCTGTAATGCTTCTTGCTGTCAAGCTTGCACCCATTTGTCAGTCTTCCTCCTAAATGAACAACCTGATTACCTGGCTCTGTGCTGCTTGTGCCTACTGGGTGGAACCAGGAACTGGGAGCTGACAGCACCTCACAGTCCACAAAATGCCCAAAACAGACTCATACTGGTCTTCCTTGTTTTCCATGTGCTATTGCACAATTCTCAGTCCCTGACGTGTTGTAAAGACAAAGTTTTGAGTATCAGAGACCTTAGGCTAAGTTCCCAGCACCTTTTTGGAAAATAGAGTTTGCTAAGGTTAAGATAAATACTCTTTTAGACACCAGAGAAATCCTTCCATTTATCGGAAGCAAATTCTTTGAATGTCTGGCTAAAAGACCATCAAAACAATCTTGGAGTGAAGACTGAAAACACATTTCCCCAAATCCAAGGATGCACTTCTTCAGAGAGTACAGATACAACAAGTCTGATCAAACACTACAGGTTTCTCCAGAACACACAGTGAAGGCCATTTCTGAGAGATCACCTCAAGATAATGCAAACAAAACCAGAAAAGACTAGACAGAACAGCAAGCAAAACTAGCATAACATTATCTTTGGTCACTACCACTGTATTTATGCAGCCTATTAACCAATAGAAGAAACTGTAGTCAAATTATTGATATGGGTCAATCACCTTTTAGGAATGCACTTCCCCACTGTGGCAATGTTGCCATTTCTACAGATAATTTAATGCTTCTACAGTCATAGGAAGGGAAAAAACTGAACAATTTTACAAAGAAAGAGTGTGTTTTTATACCAGCTTTTCAAACCAACAACCAATAAACCATGAAATATGAAAACCAACCCACTCTACATTCCTGTTAACTGCTTAGACCAACAAGAGGCATGGTGAGACCATTCACATTCTGCAGAAACACTCCCAAGTGAGACTCTGTAAGCTGCTGGGATCAAGTACAGCTTTATACTGCATGAAAATACTCTTCATAGCAAAACATTTTCCAACTTCCTCAGCCAAAATGCTTGTAAGTTTTATAAAACTCTGGTGGACTGCCTCTGAAAGCAGTGTAATGAAATCTTGCAAACACTTACCTAATCTCAATCATTTGATTCTAAGCCTGACAGTCAGCCAAATCTATTTAAAGATCATCTTTCACAGTTAAAAAAAAAACCACAAAAACCCAAAAAACCACAAAAACCCACCCAAAACCCAGCAGAGAGCCATTGGCTTTGAAATGCAGAAGACTGTCCTCCAAGGTTACAGTCCTAGCAGTCTTTTCTGCAGCCCTTTCTGAAATATGGACATCAGCTGATAAACACCTGCATTCTGTGCTAACTAAAAACCATACAGACTTCTGTTCAGAATAATGCAAAAGTTATTATTATCCTATACAGCTATTGAGACAGGAAGGTAGCTGTGTCCAGACTTTCATGAAACCGTTAAGAGGATTCAAAATATTCAGCTGCCTCTCAAATAATGAGAAAAGCTACTAAAACCCATCTGGTAAGGAGCTCCAGTACAACATGACAATTATTCAAAGGCAAATTATAATTTAAAAACACATAAAACATCCAAACATAACTCTCAAAAGCTAAAGACTATAGCAGCCTTAAGGCATTACAGCCTTTTCTGATCATCAATTACTTAACCTGCAAGATGATCTAGAAGTTTCTAGAGTAAAGCATATCTTCTTAAAGACTGCAATTAATAAAAGCACAGCATAAAATAATTGAGTAATAAAGGGCTTCTGTTCAAAGACAAGCAATGAGAGAGTGGAGGTCAGAGTTAAGAGATGCAAATGCCACATTATTTACTTTCTATGGGGCTTACTGCCAAAACACATTTTGCTCCCTAGATAAAGGTTCTACTGATACAAAAAACATTATATTATTAGCCACTGATCTCATGCATCATGGTACTTTTAGCACATGCATTTGTTGTGGAGGTTACAGGGAATGGAGGCAAACAAGCCCACTGGTCCTAAATCATTCCTAAAATCCTCTGGAAGCAGCAGCCACCTTTATGTTACACAGCCCTGTTATCTCAGCAACTTCCTCTGACAGTTGCCTTGGAGGCAAGGAATATATAAAATTAAGAAAGTCTGCCCAGTCCTAAGTAAATTCAAACTCTTTCAAAACCATCTGCACTCCCTTCAGATCTACCCTTCACAGTTGTTCAACTGTGAAACTGTGTCCATGATAAAAAAAGCCTATTATTTTAACTCACCTGGATTTCCAAAGTGCTTATCCTCAAGTTTTCTATTACTTTCTATATGAAATCTAAGTTTGTTGTCCCAAGCCTATATTTAAAAAACACTCTACCTTACCCCAGGCTGGTGCTGGACATTTCTCAAGGAAGAAGGGTAGAGTAAAACCAGCTTTTCATCCCACTCTACACAGAAATTGTGGAGTTTGGATAAATGGGAAAAACACAGCAGCTTCAGATGATATGCAATTGCTCAAAAGCAGTTAAACACCACTAATCAATCCTGTGTAACACAGGAAAACATGACAAACAGGCAGCTGTTAACCCTACGGTGAAATGGAAGGTTCTGGTTTGGCTCAAGCAAAAGCCCAGCCAGCCTCCTGCTACCAGTTATTCATTCTCTTTCCAAATCTTTACCTTGACTTTCCAAAGTGGAGCTTCAACATGAAGTTAGTATCTGATTCAGTCTCCAGATATAAACATTTTGATGGCAAAATTCTTTATTTTACAACCATCAGCTATTGCCAAAAGATTTCAAGGCCCATTTTCATATGGCACCTCATTAACAATCAATCTCATCTGTCTTCCACTGGTAACGCCACTGATCCAAAAAACCAAGGGATTTGTACTCTGGCTTGTGAATTCCAGTTCAACAATGACTTAAGAGCCCCAAAAGATTTCAGAAGTAGTCAGCAGTATGCAACAACATATGGCTTAATGACTGATAACTTTCTAAATCCTAAAATCCTGCTGCCATTCTTTTCCTGACCCTGCAGATTTTCACTGCTGAACAGAAAAATTCCTTCTGTAAAAAAATTCTTCAGTCTATAACTGCTACCTTGTTATAACTGTGAGTTCTCCTGTCAATCTTCACACCCTTTCTTTGCTTAAAACAGAAGTCAGTAGCAATCAACTCTCAAGTCATATGCTGTTCACATTACAGCACCACAAACCCCTCTGTTTCATTAAACTCTCTATAAAACCAATGATTTCTGATATGTTTGAATGTGGAAATATGCACACATCCATATAGAATAACAACCACACAAGAAATAGATTTTGCAGGAAAACGGGCAAACACAAGAAGTCTGGCTGCATTAGTAGTTTTGATTTCAAAGGAAACACAATGAAGATTAAGCAAAGGCAGCAACACATTGAGAGTAGCAGCAGACTTTGTTCAAACAGATGGACAGCTTTTGGATGGAAAAATACTTCTTTCTGTTGATATGCTAAGACTCTCGAAGTCAAATACTGCAATGCACTGTTCTCTCCCAGTAGTGCTCAAGGGGAAAGATGACATCCAGTGCAGAAATCAGTTTCCTCAACACATGCACATATAACTGGCTAGTGAAAACTTCCACAGAGGTGGGCAGACAATTCCCACCTCCCTTTTGATCAACAGCTGCTGCCAGATAATGTATTTGTTAGTACCATAAAAGCATTTATGTCCCCCCCTCTTTGCTCAGGACAGTATTTGGTATTAAAATAATAGTTCTAGATTAAAGTATTAGTTCATTGTATTCTGTGTTTTATCTATACCACCATTACCACGTACCAAGACAGATTGTAACTCCACGTTCTTGACAGACTAATAACATACCAAGGTGCAAAATTAAAGTAGTATAGAGGAACTCACAAAAACAGAGTAAAGGCATAGTGAGCAGCAGTTTATGGTGCCTTTGCTGGGTCCCAGTATTAAACGCTTACATCATTTTTTTCCTGTTTTGCTAAAACTGACAAGCAGAAGGAACACTGCTGCACTGCAGAACATTATATAGATTCATACTTCACATAAAAATATAAAGCAAATGCTCCCAGCATCCACAACATGCTGATTATTCCTCTTTTTTAAGCCATCATCTGTGCTGTATAGCTATAAATAACATTTCAGCAGAATCACGAGTGTGCACACACATGCATAAGCTGAGTTTAAGATCATTACTATGTTGTTTTAGAGGAATAAGTATAACTATTAAGAACAGAGAAACTCATTTTTGCTTCATTTGGATTTGTATAGAGAAGCATTTGCTGTGAAACCCATCGAAGACTACAAAACTTGAGTACAAAAAACACTTGCACACACCACAAGAAAAAGCTTACTTAACCATAACATTCCATATTCAACAGCAGTTAATAGCATATGGAAGAGCAAAACAAACAGGGAAAACATGTCATGACACCATACACCTCATCAAAAACCTGGAACAGACAAGCAAAGGTAGTAAAACTGTACAGTAGGAGGCCAGCAGAAGAAAACATAGCTTACATGCATTTAGGGAAATCAGAGGAAAAGATTGTCTCTGCAAGCTGATGAGCTGGGTCCTGTCCTTTTCTAAATATGAAGCAAATAGACATGACCATACTGCAAGCCTCTACAACCCAAACTAGCAAATAAATGTTTGTAATATGCTGCCATGGCCTCTCCGTGACTCCTGCAGCCAAAGACTAGACCTGGCCAACTGAGCCCAAGGCATGGACACACTGTGCCTCTCCCCCTGCAGACTCAGTCCATCACAGCACCTTACGAAGTAAAGAGCCATTTTGCAGGTCTCTGTGAGTTTTAAAATAGGATAATAACAACTTAAGGCACAACAATCCTGAACTCACAGCTAAACATCCAATATAGGCAAAGTCATGAAATGGTTCCTACTAACACAGGAAAGGAACCCTTGTATAACAGGATGTTCTACCTCCATTACTTGAAATTTTACTTTCATTGAAAAGCCCCTTAGAAATAGATAAATTGCTTGAATTCTCCTGGTATAAAACATCTTCTGAAAGATTGTAAAAAAGCCTTAAAACCAAGTGTAACCAATCTCACAATGTGAAAATTAAAGTAGATGGCTAAAACAGGCAGAGGCTACTCTTCATCATACACAGTTACTTTGTCAAACATTTCAGAAACTCAAATATTAGAGAATAGGCCTAGTATACAAAAATGAAAGCTTCATGTGTGCAGATTATTGTACAAACATGCTTTCTGAAATACAGATCTTTTGTTTTATGTTAGAACTAATAATAAGGTGAAGCTATGAGATTGCATATGAACTTTCACAAAGCTCTGGTCTCATTGAATTCAAAATACAAATGCAAATTTTTAAGTTATGATTCCAAAAAACTAGTTCTCTAAGTCTTAACAGACACTATCATAAGAAACTAATTACATACTGATTTAAAAAACTTGTAACACTCTTCCCAAGATTTTAAAATATTAAATTCTGTAAGTAGTCTGCTGGGGAAGAAAATCCCAAACAAACTGCTGTTCATTTGTGAAGATGCAGAAACAATGACACAATTTCCTTCTGTCAAAACCAGGCTTATGGAGATGATGCTATTGTTTTCATTCAGAAAGGTTATTTTATCTTCACCAGAAAAATACTGTGAAACTACCAAATGCAAAAGGGATTATTTTGTGTCCTGCTGTGTCCTGGAGAGATCCACAAAGCATGAAAGAGACTCTTGTTAAGCACAAGCAGGCTCTGTCCTAATGGGTCACAGAAGCAGAAGCTGTGCAAATGCAGTATAATACAAGCTGAACAGACCAGTTGGGTGTTGGGGTAAGAAAAAGAAGAATGATGTCAACAGCTTTGATTTTTTTTTCCCTCTGCTTGGCAATAAAATGACCCAACTGAGCAGCACCAGAAACTCCCTACAAGAAAACCCAAATCCCCTTAACCTCCCCCAAAAAATCAAAACATCTCCCAGCCAGAAAAAAACCTAAGCTCCAGGAAGCACTCAAGAGGAGGTATGTATATACCCTGAAAGGGGTCTTTCCACATTATTTGTGGGTTGCTCGTTGGTAGAAAAAATCATGAAAAGGTAACCTGGTCACCAGAGTTCTCTTCTTAGCAAATGAAGAAACCTGTTAAAATTAAAACACTTCTGAAGATGCTCAGGAAAGCTTTAATATATGTAACCAAGTAGTATATATGGAAAGGAAAATACCCCTAATGAAACTTGTTGCTGTTGTTATTTTAAAACAGATTGATGAGGAGCAAATTTAAGGATACCTACACATGCCTTCATACAAAAAAACTGAGGCCTGTCTTGACAAACTGCGAAGTACCTAGCCAACAAAAAATGTTAAAGCCACTAACTTCAACACTGAACGAGTACCTAGATAAAACTGCAGTCTAGCTCAACACCAGAGAATAGGATTTCAGCCTGAAAAAAAAAAAAAAAAGCTTACTTTAGAGATTCAGTTTAATCCCTTCCAGCAGTAATTCAACTTTTTCAATGCTTCTGTGGGTCTGAGCTCTACAGAAAAGCAAGCAGCTACTTCTGTTACTCTCCCAAATCTGATCTTCCACTGGCTGAAATCACTTGTGAAACTAAACATAACCCACATACCCTCTAAATAGGGCCTTCCAGGAGTGCTGCAATGTTGAACACAAAGGATTAAGTAGCTTCTGGCTTAGTCCAGCACAGAACACATGAAATTTAGAAAGCGCAGATTCCCAAACTTGTATCTTATATTCTGTGTACCCGGTTCATCTTTCTTCTTCCCCCACAGAGGAAAAATGCCCAGCCTACAATGATGTGTGTCACTCCTCAAGCAAAGTGCCTCAGGGAACAGCACTGGAGCACAGAGAAGCTTTGGGGAAAGGTCTCAGGCAAGAGACAGCAGCAGCTTTAGGGGTTCTTCCACTCCATCACACACAAAAGTAACTGGGTCTCAGGATGATAACATTTATGTAAGCATTTGGTTTCTGGCTTCTAATTATGGGTTTAATTCTTTAAGAGTGTGCCTGTGTCATGTAGCACCCCTAGGGGCAGTAGTACAGTCCCATCCCTGCCCTCCTGTGGAGATACCAAGGGTGTTCAAAGACAAAAGCTCCAGGGATTGTGTGGTATAGCTGGCCTTAGCACAAAATTTCCAGTAAGACTCAGTGACCGACAGGCTGGGAAGGCAAGACACAGCTGGGAACAGGAAACTGGCACACAAGCCTATTTCCATTTTGTCTTCCCTAGATTTAAATTTTTTTTTAATTTTTTCTTTTTTAAAAAAGTAACATTTCTATTACTAACAAAATATGGCTTTTTTGATGTTAAAATCCTTTCAGTCTTTTGGGAACTCACCATAGCAGAAGGGTTAGGCACATCCATCTCAAAAACTGTGAGGGAGTCCATATCCTGCCATGGCAATCCAAAATGGTCCCTAAGGCTTGCTTCTTCCTGCAGGCTCCTATACAGGTTACACAGCCACCACTCCCTACACTGGGATCCCCTAGAGCTGGTTGCAGGACAGAATCCTCACCTTCTAGTTGCAAAGCAGTCACATGTTGCCCACACCTTCTGTTGCCAAATCCTTTTAGTGCAAGACCAGCTGATATTGCTCCAGGCTCGCGTCTACAAGCATTGTAATGCTGTACAATAGAACTTGCTTTCCCCAGAATTCCCCAGACAATATGCTGGCAACACAAGAAGTTGCTGAAGAGATGCAACTGTTGTGTTAGCAGCTTGGTGCAGAAAAAAATTCAGATCCAGAACACCAGCAAGGCAATAAAAGGACAAAATCAAACACTGTCCTGTTTTAAAAGTCATCTCCCCTCAGAATAACCAGGCTTCAAGGAACAATCACCTGACATCTGGGAAAGCAACATCTCCAACAGCTATCCTTACAAGGAAAGGTTATCACACCATGATAGTATTTTCAATCATGTCATTACACAACGATAAAAGCTCTTCTGAGAAATCATTTACAAAATTTTCCTTCAATAGTAGACAAAAGCATTCAGACACACTGTTACTATAATTATTATCCATTGCTTAACCAGCATTACAACCAGTCTTATACAACGCTTCCTTATACACACCTGTAAGGGAAACAGGAAAAAATAAGAATATTTTATCCAGATTTAGAGTCTATGCATCCTTCCTCTGTGATTAAGAAAATAAAATAAATCATGCACACGTGTGCGTGCACACATGCAATAAGTGGATGATCAGAAAAAATCTTACATTTATCACCAACCAGAACTGAACTCATTCCATTTGAAGTTAAACTCCCCTGAGCTTGAGCCAGAAGGTACACTATTAGAGGCATTTTCTTTGCTAGACTAAAAGGAAGTTTTTCCATCTTTTTAACATATTCATTTTTCACCAATACATCTAAGTTCTCCAATTCTAATAGACTCTGGTGACCCAGGTACTCAACAATTTAGGACAGCAATATCCTCTTGTGAAATGAAGTACATGAGACACTTCAGAGAAAGTCTGTATAAATATGTATGGCATTACACATGACTTTAAAAGACTATTAATATGATTGTAATCTGGTCTCACATCTTACATCTGTGTCAACTTCTAGGAAAAGCATCAAGGGAATAATATCAGTTGGGACACAGTGGAGTTAAAAAACTGTCATACTGAAAAAAAATCTTCCAAATGCATTTGTTTCAGTTCTCTTAATTTTGCTTCTTGATTATGTTTATATCTACTCAGAGGGTGAGGAGCATAAATTTCTCTAACATATTGCTTTGACTATATCCAACTATTTCCCCTTCCACGGTAAATCAGTCTCCCTGCACTCCCTTCGAAGTGCCCTCAAGTCTGACATAATATTGACTTCTACATTTCTAAGTGTATTATTAAATCCTGCCCCAAAAGTTTATGGTCCCAGTCTTCAATCAGCCATTAGTTACATTATAAAAAGCAAGTGCTTCTGTTTTCTCTCCCTCAGAGAAGATGGAAACATACCAAAAACATCTACAAAACTATGTGGTTATCCTCCAAATCATTCCTTTCCTGCCAAGCACGGAGAGGCTCAGCAGCAAAGCAGCAGGTGTGCCAAAACCATTGTTCATCCTGACAGCCACCACAGTCTGCTTCCTTCACTCCTCAGGCTGTTTGTCATGTTTCTCTGGCCTTAAACAGAGAACTCTTTAACCTGGAATCATCCTGTTTGGTGTTTTAAGACATCTAAAACTCTCGAGACCACTGTCATAACCTATAGACATAACTACATTATAAATTAACAACTTCAGAAAACACAAACTTCTGTATATCCACTGCAACACTTCTCCGTCAAAAAATCCCAAGAGGTTTCCAAACTGTCAGCTATAATAACAGTAATAAAAACCCCTACGGCTTCTCTAACTCCCACGAAATACAGCATTCTAGGAAGAGGATGTATCATCTCAGACAACCTCTGAGAGGAACCTTATTAAATAACCAAATGAAGCCAAAATCTTGGGGGCACCAGAGAAGTGTGAAGAGGGCACTTCTCTCTCCATTCCAGTGCTCTGGGGCAGGCAGTTCACACTTAGGCTCACAGAATTACCACTTTTGGAGAGATGGCAAGAGGGGAGGAGGGGGTTTGCTTTATTTCCTACTAAGTTAGTGACCTGAATCAGCTTATCAAGAAGTTATAGTCAGGGCAAGGACATGGAGACTTCATCTTCCAGGTATGGATCAGATGAATCTGGCCTCTGAAGACTATAGTCATTGCCTTTGTAATTCTTGTCTGTTTTAGGCTGCCTGAGAAATTATTCCTAAAAAAAAAATCTGGAATGCATCAGAACAGGCAGAATGTTTATTACACTGAATGTCAAGTACTGGAACTGATACATAGATTACTCCCTCCTCCTTCATCCTCTCTGACGACAAAGTCTAGAACTGGACTTATGATTTTGTGAAATTAGAACTTCTGCTTAGTGTCACCAAATATATCAAAATAGTGCGACAGTTTTGATTTCTTTTCTTTGCAAATCTAGAAATTTAAACAAATACATACTTTTATTAAAAAAGCAGTCTGGAGCGCTTCTGACTAGGTAATTCTTACACTGTAAAGTAAGTGGGATGGGAAAGGAACTGCCAACATCCCTTCCAGCTGTAACAATCAATATGGTGATAACAGATTCTGACTGGTTCTATCTTCAAATTTATCATGGATACTATCAGAAAAAGTTATGGTATGGTGGACCAGAGGCAGCTTATGTCTAAGAAAGTACCTTTCACGGAAACAGAACATCATACATAAATGTACACTTATGAAACACCATTAGCTAGCAGGACTGGAACATTGAAAAGCAAACTATTAACAAACTGAAGCAATACTCTTTCTTTGTATCTTAGAAACAAAAGCCAGCCACATTGAAACACAGAATTTTCTGTCTTTCAGTACCATATGTAGGAGAGAATTCCTATGACAGCTTGAAATCAATCAAAACAGTCACATTACAGTGATGGTGATGCTGAATTAAGAATCAGAAAGACCTACCTTCAGAAGCTGCTTTCTATTTACTGTATGGGCTCCACACTGCTATCACAACAGAAACTGGAGATCAGAGCGAGTTGGGAAACTGAGGACTCCCTGTGAGAGTGACTGCTCTGAGTAATACTTGCACAGAAGGATTATTTAAGGGAGGAGGAAAGAGCTAGAATAGCATGGGAGGGGATAACCCGCTGTTTCAAACAATAGGAAGCTGTTAAAACAAAAAAACAAGGGCCTCCCTAAGCACAGGAAAGTCTCATTCGAAAAGCATTGCCCCCATTGCCACCTACCAGGCAGGCAGCTCTGACAACAGAGATAAGGCCAGAGGCCCAGCCCTGCTTACCGACAACTCCCCTTGGACACAGTGAGGAGAAAGGTTTTCCAAATGAAAGAGACCAGACCGGGGGCAGAGAAGGGGAAGACAGGGCTGCAAGGGATGACTTCATTGTACAGGAACAGCCTGCCTGTGCAAGGCAGGGCTCCCCTCAGTGTGACCAGTGAACTGGAGAGGATCCTGCAGACTCTGCAGTTAAATGTCAAGGATTGTTTTCTCATAGGAAAAATTGATAACCAGGAGCAACACGATACCATTCAACAGAAAAAATGGAAAGGACTCAAAAGATGGCTTCAGTTTTGGTCCCTCAGTTTATAGCCCTGCAGTTGCAATACAAATTTAAAAGCAGTTTTTCAAAGAATAATTACTGCAGGAGACTTCCTGGAACCTGTGATTCAAAGCCAGTGATACAGATCACGGAAAAAAGAAGTTTGTTCAGAAAAACAGTTTCCTATCCCAAAAACCTCCCATAAGCTCAGCAGTAGCATTAATACATGGTTATTCCCAGACACACCTACAGTACAGCCCCAGGATATGGGTGCTATCTGCATTCTGCATCAATTTGTTCTAACACGGTCACCTTAAGAGCACAGACAGGGAGACTTACTGTATATCCAAAACTGAAATAGCTGTAAAGAAAACTTTGGTTATGTTACAAAAAAACCCACCCCAAACCAATGCACACCATTGTCTTGCTGCCCCAGCACAATATAATGCTAACAGAATCAGATTGAAACATAATAATGCTTTGGACCATACAAGGAATTGAAGATACTATCCCCACCGGGACCATCTACCTAACAGAAACAAACAATGCAAAAAGGAAGCATTTGGAATACAATTAAACTGGTTTGCCTTAAGAACAATTTAGTCTTGCAGAATAGATGGCTGAGCCAAGTTTTAACTATGTCTTTCCATAATGATAGACTTTTGGAGGGACAAAAATAGGAGAACAAGAAAGGAAAAAATGCAGCAAAAGCACAATATTCTAAGCAGTTTTACCTCATGATGCTTCTACACAGCTTTTTAAAAAAGATTTAGTGTGAGCAAATTTCAAGTAATGTAATTTTCTAAAGTGCACTGACAGTGCCATAATTGTGAACAAAAACCAGTCCAATGTTCAGTAGTCATGCTGGGCTCAAAACCTCCTCCACAGCTGTGCGTGGTTAAAGCAGCATGTTAACGCTGTAGCACTCTTTCCTCAAACAGCTTGTTTCAAGTAAGCCAAATCACTTAAAACCAGTTTGCAACACCAACACAAGACTTTTTCCAGGCAAAAGCCATATGCCAAATTGCAAATATGCTCATTTTTAGCATACAGAGTGACCAAGTCTTCCAGGTGTCTCACACTATTACTTGGATCTGCACATTTACTCTCAAATATCTGTAGGATTTTACCAAGAGGTAGCAAGTCCATTTGTTCAAGTGGCATTATTTCCACAACACAATGACCTGAGTTTGGTAAGCACCCCTGTGAAGCAAACACTGGTCTCTACACTCCTGTAGTTTGCCTCCTTCCAAAGGACAAAGCCATTTGCCTTTCCTCCTCAGACACAAAGACCACATACATGCCCCCATGACTCCACTGACTTTCTTGCTGAGGTGATACCAGCCAATGCTCACAAAAGGGGAGGAGCATATAAATCAGTAACATCAAGAGTTTTGTGGTACTGATGTTGGCAAATTCCTATTTGCTTCAGCCTCAGTTTCCATAATTTTAGAACCCTTTTTCCAGCTTTTTGATAAAGTGCTTCAAGTGTCCACACATACTTGAGTAACTGCTAGAAATATGGATCGAATTGTGGACATTTTCATACACCTGCTTTGACATCATTTTGCACAGTCCCTCAGCATGTGGGTAGTGGAGACCATCAGTTACCTGTCTAAACAATAACCAGTTCTTCAATACTTCAGTGCATGAAGAAAGCATGAAAATTGTTTCTAAATGCTCTCTTGAAAGCAAGATCAGTTCTGCTTCCATCACACCTACAATTAAAACTTTTTAGAATCATACAGCAGCAAAGGACAAGTGAGTGTTTTACTACTAAAACAAATCCCTCTGGATTAGACAGAAAATAAGAGTTCACTCTGTGCTGACGAGGGTCAGACAGTTCAAACAGCAAGCAGGGCTCCATGCCTTGAACAGAAGCAGGGGGACAGGTCCCCAGCTGAAGAACAACAGTGCTACTCCACTCACAGAAAAGAGCTTTGCCAAACGTACCAGCTAAGAATCTGACTCACTGCCACCAAGCTAAGAAAGAATTCAGAGCAATTACCACATTTCTGCACAGAACAGGAAGAAAGGGGGAAAAAAGAAACCATTCCAATTCTTCTAGCATTTCATCTAAATTGGGACAGCACAGCAACCCTCGAAGTGTTCTGGTCAAGTACTGCAGCCCCTAGGGCAACTGGGACAGCAATGCTAGCAATTATACAGCCATCCACACAGCTACCTCCGACAGAAATGAGGCAGGAAAATCAGGCAAACTAAAACAAAAGAGACAAGCCTCAAATCACTCTCTCCCTCTGCCTTGCTTGCTTTTTTGCTTTGGTTCAGACATCAGCAATCTGAAACAACTGTACTTGCAAATACCCCCATATATTAGAAGCATGCATAACAACAGCATACCTTCATGGCTGGCAAGATAGAGACAGCCAAGAAAAATGACAAATTAAAAAAAAAAACAAAAACCTGAAGAAACAAAGTATAGATGACAGAGCTGAAACAACCACTCTCTTAAGACTGAAAACAGTTCCAAATGTCTGCAGAGTCATATGATTTTGGCTTCCTTCTGCTTTTGCAGATCTTTTAGCTTCCTACCTAGCAAAGGCTATGCTAGCCCTTCCCTTCACCTTCATATAATTATCCACCACAGCACTCCCACTCATAGAGCTGTAAATGTCAGCACACTTAGTACAGTTTAAATATTATAAGTCTGTCTATATGGAGAAGTTTGTCAGGAATAAATGCTACATGGTAAAGATGGAGTTTCTTGACTGCCAACAAAGAAGCTGTTGCAGAAGTTCCTGCCCACCTTTCACAGATCAGTTCTTACTATTCTCATTTGATGCTCTGTTATGCAGGTGGCAATCAGTGTAGGACCACATTACAAATTGCCTCATGAAAATAATGTGGGTTAAAAATAACCAGAAAATAAAAGTATGAAGCAAGCCACTTTTATAATTTCAGTTATTCAGAATACAGAGCAGTCCTGCAGTATGCACTTGTAACTGGCACAACACAGACCAGCAAACCAGAGGGGTACAGGAGCAGAGAAACAGTAGTGACAGCAGATTCTTCATGAGCTTTGCCACCAAAGTCAAGACACCATGTAGATGTACTAGTCAATGCAGTAATTTGCAGCACAGGTAACTTACAGTATGTTTTATGATACAGCTGTGCCAAGCTGACAGCTGCTACCAGGGTTGATGTGTTACCATCATGTGCCCCTTCCACTCCCCATATGCTAACACTGGTAAGTTTACAAAATGACGTATAACAGGATGGTAAAAAACAGTTGGCAAAAAACAACTCTACCTACCAATGGAAATTTTGTTTAGTTCATTAGCTTTCTCACTCAAAAGCAGGAAAGTAGGCCGGGTGAACAATGCTTCTTGACAGTGGCCTGAAGTTAGATCCTCCTACCCAGATAACAAAGCTGCCCCTCCATCTGCAGTCAGACGGCTGTGCAGCAATTGGGAACACAGACTGAAGGTGCAGCTCCATTTAACTGAGGGAAACAGCAGACTGTGTCAGTCTGTGTATTTTCCCCAGCCTCACGCTCCCACTGCTTCCAAGCACTGCATTGAGCTGTGAGCCACTTGCAGGAGCCACTTGAACCAAGAGCTGAACAGGGAGAGAGCAGGAGCAGCCAGTCAAGACCCAGCCACCTGCCCTGCTCAGTCTTTAAGCAGCCACAGTAAAGCTGCACTCCAAGAAAGATGAGTTCAAAACAACTGATGCAAATTAAACCTCCTGGTTAATGTTTTCTAGTCTCTTTCTTTTAAGTAAGTACATTCTTCTAGGACACTAGTCTTTAACTTGGAGAATGCATCCCCTGGACTTTTAAGAAGTGTTTGCCCTCTTCACTGAAAATCTCCGAGGTCAAAAAGTTAATTCTGTGGACAGAAAGCAGTGACCATCAACAATTTCTTTTTTGGGGTCTGAGAAGGGTGAAAAAGGTGGATTAAGAAAGAGAAGCTCATGTTTCCACATCAGCAACGCATTTTTCAAGAAGATGGAAAAAACCCAATAAAAAAAAGATCTAACAACAGTAACAAACTTTAGGGCAATGTGTTCAAACATATTGGGCAAATACATATGCTGTACTCAGCTGACCCTTCCCACATGGCAAGACAACTGTTTAAGTAAGGTCTGGGGAGTGAGGAGGCACAGCAAAATCTTGCTTTTACTTCATCAACATATCCTTAGAATAAAATGGACTTATATTAAAAAGAAAAAATCCATTCTGTTTTCTTTTACCATTCAAGTTGCTTTTTTTAACAAAGTCAGGTAATCCGGAGCTACCCAAATAGCTTGTCAATTATAAGATGAGTAAAAATCTTTTTTGCCTTTTCTCATAAAAAAGAATAACCAAACCAAGTGCTGTTTTGTTAGTTAACAGAAGAGAATCAGAAACATTTTTCAAGACTCCTCAGACACTGACTGAATGTGGACATGAGGACAGAGTTTTTATGCCCCCACTTTCCTTCAGCCTCCCAACTGCTCATCCTTATGCAACCCTTCAACACGGCAACAAAACAACCTGGTCAGGGTAAACAGCAGACAGGTGGAAAGACAGGCCAGGGTAGTTTGAAGTCAGATCTGTTCCTCAACATTCCCTACAGAGTCTCCACAAGCATTTTTTGTGTGCAGTGACTTGTGGTGCTAGTATCGGTTAAATTAGTTTAGACTACATCTGTTCAAATAAAATCTAAACTAGCTTTAGAAACAAGCTTGGGAGCAGTGAAGTGGAAATGATTCCTTTGTAGGTGAAGTCCAGTCTTCGCTATCAAGAGTACTGTTGTCGTAATTCCATTCCAAACCTTGTATTTGACAAACAAATCTGGCTCATTTATAATTTTAAGAGTAAAAAGTTGGTGTATACACCCAGGATTTTCTACTTAATTGACAAAAGCTACTTTATTTCTTAGGTATATGTGCTATGAGGCAGAGCGCTCCTCACCTAAACCAGTCTCTTTTGGCAGATGATTCAAACAAAAAATAAATACTGGGAGAAAAAAAAAAGTGTTAATACCATGAGCACATTATTATGAACATATCCTGCTAGCAAATTGACTTTCTACATCAAGGAACTCTTAAGAGTAACTCAAACTAGTTTTACCTGTAGCACTAGGAAGTCTCAGAGAGTACAAAAGCCGGGGTTTAAAAGTTACCAAAGACAAGCAAGAATCTAAATACCACTCTTTACCACAGAGGTAACACCACAAATACCACAAATAACTGCACTTCTTGTTTCTACTACCCTCCTAAAACCACCACAAAACCAAGAAAAGCAATTCTATTGCACACTTACTCCCAGTGATTGCCAAAGACAGTGCACCGCATTTAATTCACCCTGCTTTTTGTAACTTCCACCTCAGTAAGTGGGCCCAAGCCAAAAGAATGTTTTACAAATATCCTATCAAAAAGAGAAGGCAAAAGGTCTTCTTGACTGCAAGTAAGACACCAGGTTATAGATGCCTGTTAATCAACCAAAGCACTAAATTAAATTTCTTGATCAAGGCATGAGCACATTCTTTGCGTGACTGTGATGCCATGCTGTGTCCAAAGCCAAACACAAGTTTCCCGTCACCTCTGCAGATGGGAAAGGCGCACACACGCACGCACGCACACACACACAGAGTTTTATGCCTTAAGAAGCATGTACAAAATTATTTTCCCTTAGAAAAGGGAATTTCCTGTCGTTTAAATATGATCTTAGGTTATAGAGGAATTAATTTATAGTTTGACTAAGTTAGGAATCAGGAAACTACTTTTCCTATATAAAGCACACATATGGCACAGAACCAGCATAACTAGAGTGATAAATCTGTATCCACTTTTCCTAAACTCATCAAGAACTTACATAATTTTGTGACCCTAAACTACAACACACAACCTGTAAACCTTGAATCTTAGAAATGCTGTGGTCCTTGACAAAAGGCTTGCAAGAGGTCTTGAGAAAGAAAATTGTACAAGTTTGTTTTGCCTGCCTGCATCAAATATAACCAATGCTTTTCAGCCTCTTATCTGACATAAAAAAGAGATGACAGGTTGAAGGTGTAAGATTCACTTTGGAAACTAACTTGCATCACTGTGAAAGTCAAATGAAAGTAAGCTTGGCTGTATTACTTTACTTTTGTATCAATTTAACAGAAAAAACAAGATCACAAAGCCATAACAATAGAGAAGACAATGAGATTCATAAAATATTCTCTTACACAATTTCACATCCAGTATTAATTATTTTCTGCTCTGTTTTATTTTTGTCCTGTGACTGAACTTGGCAGACTGATATGCAGCCAGGAGGTACATATAGTACGGAGCTCCCAAGAGCATTTAAATACCCCAATACTGAAGAGCTGAAAACAAAAGTCAGTGCCACATGTGATTCCAGGAATCCTTCCAATCACTATGGAGGATTAGTATTTTAAACTAATCGCAATTCATTAAAATAAATTCTCTATGAAAATGTGCCATTAGAAAGAAGAGGGGGAGTAACAGCAATTCTTGAATCAGCTTTCTTTTCACCTTGAAGTATTTTCTAAGAATTTCATTAGAACAGCCATTATTTCTCAAAATTTCATGCACCTACAAAAGCTGTTGCAGATGCTTACAACTCAGTGACTTTTTCAACAGTATACACAATCACATCTTACGATGGCTATTGTTTCTTTCACAACCAGTGAAATTAAACTGGCTTAAGATGCTAAATATGAACAAGAAGGGTAAGAAATAGGCGATGACATCCAGAGGAAACAGTAAGCCACTTGCAGAAAATCTATTGAAAGTCACATCTGTCACAGTAATAGGTGCTGTAATGAAAAAACGTACTTAAAAGTTCAAGAGATTTTCAGGTAGAAAAGTAATTGATCAGATTTCACCATGTGGACTAATCCTGCTGTGCCCTGGATTACCTACTTGTTCACCTTAGCCTGGTGTCCTAACACTGGACTACACTAGACCACTAGACTACAAATCTGCTTCTGACAGAACACCCATACTCCACACAAATATGGCAGAAAAAAAAAGAAAAAAGAGTAGTAAACACTACCATAATGTGACATTCACTCAGTTTCCTCTCCCTGAGGTGTGAGGCACACATGAAGAACAAGAATACATTAATACACCTAAAGACTCCACTGGTTTTGAAGCATGCTAGATTAACACACTTCATCCCTTTAAAAAGCCCACTGTTAATATGTCATCTGGGATGATGCATTTTGCAGGACAAAGGCCACTGGGGCTGATCTATCTATGCAGGATGCCCACTACAAAGACCAATACAGAATACCAAGTAGTATATGAACATCAGCAGCTAAATTTAGAGAGCAAAAACATCACCCATTGCATACTGATTAGACCGAAATGCTATCAAGGCAATAGAAAAAAGAAACCTGCAGAATGATGAATTCAGAGGTGTGCATTAAAAACCAAAAATAGCACATCACTTAATATAAACACACATCCATAGAAGTATTTTTGTTTATTTAAACAAGGACTTACTCCAAGACCCTGCTCTGCAGATTAGAAGAGACTAAATCTACTTGGGAATCTAATGCAGAAAAATTAGATGTGGTAGAGAGGGGCATTTCCAAATCAGGACTTCAAAGAGAAGTCTTAGCCTACATTTTTAGCATAAGAATGCCCAAGAGACTATTGTCTAGTCTAAAGAGCCAGGCCTGCTAAAGCCATGTTTTACTTGGTCACATCCTTCTGCTACCCAGAAAATTACAGAGGTCCTCCTGCCAACTTTATTTTCACATGATGATTTCCTCGAGCAGAGAATTATTTTCTTTATTTCTGCCAATTTTAACTTATCTGGTGAAAAGTGAACATACTAGCCAGAAATTAGAACTACAAATATAGAAGTCTATTTATCATGAAGATTAAATGAATATTCAAAGAAAGGTGTCAGTGCCTCCCCATACCTTATAAAGAAATAAAATCCCAACCAACCAATAAAAAATACAAAACCAAAAGCTCCAACCAAAGCCGCAAGCAATCCTTTGCCTTTCTTCTCCAGAACCAGCAAATACAATTCCTCTGCATATAAATACTTAGGCGGTGCAAATTCCACACGGGCTTACACATTCCCACCTAACCAGCAAAAGGTCTAGTCTCTTTTCCACACAGGTGCAATATAATCTTCCATTGGGAAGGGAGGAAGAGCAGCTCTAAGACATCTGCCATCCCTCCCCCAGTCCAAACCTGAGCGTTTGGAATTGCCTTTGATTTACTCAAGTATGAAGAGTTAAATTTTCCTTTCGATCAAGGACAGCAGGTATACAGCACAATTCACCACCATGGAACACAGAATCAACTAAAGCAGTATCTGATGTTCACTTACTACATAAGCAACAGTTTAAACAAGTAAATACAAATGAAACATACAACATGATGGATGGCCGTATTACAAAAAGAAAACCAATTAAGTTTGCAAATAATGAAACACCCTGCACACAGCACATTTTTCCCGTCTAGCCTGCTGAAGGAGAAACCCTTTCATGTGCTTACACGGCAGGCAGCCCCACACAAAACAAGCCGACACCTGCTGCAGCGGCCCCGCNCGACGGCCGCGCTCGGGTGACGCCCACGCTCCCCCGCAGGGCACGCGGGGCCGCCCAACGCCTTCCAGCGCCTCTCCGGCACCTTCGGCCGCGCCCTGCCCTCAGACCCCTGCAGCCCTCCCCCTCGGAAAGAACTATCCCAGGGTGCCGATTATGTAAATAATTTGGGCAAGCAAACCACTCACCTGGTGGATTTTAGCAACACACTTCAAATCCTTTCCCATTCTTACCACAGCTCTTTTTAAGAGGCGGCCGTGGCCATAGTAGGCTGTGTCTCTGATTCTTCCCATTCCAGAATCCAAAAAACTACAGTTTTTAAGAACTTGAAGGCCACAGCTTTCACCTTTTACCCCAGAGCTGCAATGCCAGTGTGCCCATTGCTAAAATGCTTGACCATTCTTAGCGTCATGTTCAGAACCAGACACTGAACAAGACCCGCTGTATTTCTGCAGGAAGAAACCAGCCAGTGTAACATGACATAAAACTGACAACCACTTCGTTTGTATCAGCAAACAACACACATCAAAATGCAATTGGGGCAAATCAAACTTATCACTGTCCTCTTCCCTAATCAAAATCAATTGTCCTCTTACCCTGCTCAGTGATCCTCCCTACTAAGGAAATGTGCTGGAGGACAAAAGACCTTTAAATCAGTATCTGCATCACTTCAACTCAAGACAGGCAAATAACATGAAATGGGGAAGAGAGGAAAATGAAATGGAGGATACAAATACTAAAAGTTCCTATTCAAAAAGCAAATTTGAACAGAAACATGGCAGTTTCTATACTGCCATCCTTCTTATTTCTATCTACCCACATCTATTTATATCCTATTTATATCCAATCCATACAGAAAAATACTACTCTTACATAGCCAGAAATGAAAATACACCACTTCACTCAAGAAGGTTGCTGGGAATTCTCAAGCTGCAGACACTTTTTAAATTCTCTCACTACTGTTATCAGCCATCAGTCTAGACAGACTACCAGGATTAACCAACATGTCTTCCAACTTTCAGGGCAACTTCATGCAAATGAATTCATCTCTCTCTGCTCCAATTTCTCATCTGCAAAATGGACAAATGACACTATTCTAATTCTCATGCATGCTTACAGGGATAGTTCCTCCTTTTAGCTATCAAAGATGAAGTAATAATAGAGCACAGTGTCACTCATGGTCCAACTAGCATCAAAAAGCTTTTAACCTTCTATAGCTGTTTCCAAATAATTATTTGATTCTGCAAAAGTTCTACTTTTTCTTAGTTTCTATGCATGGGTTCCACCATCAATTATACCAGCACTCATCAAAACAGTGTTGGCCATTGGAAGTGCAGCATTCAGAAAAGAGGAGAGACAGAAGTCTGCTGTGCATATGGGAACAGGCTGAATTGTACTTTACCACAATATATTATAACCTCATACATAAGCTTTTGCTTCTTCCTTTGTTAATAAGGAGAGACCATAAATATACATGTAATCAGATACTTCAATTCCATTCAACTCTTGTTTTCCTTTATAGATTACAGCTTTCCCTCCCTCCCATGACACTTCTGGGCACCCAGATGTTCAAAAACATTTTCTTTATGTTTAGATCCTTTTTTTTCCCTCCTCATTTCCCTGAGTACTTATAAAATCTCTATTTCTGCTTTAGTGAGCTTAGCTGCCTAAGATTACTACACTAAATAATCCGGACTATTTTCCAGAAAATGATGAATGTGATACGGCATGTTTTCTAAAATAGAATTTCACTTTCATACTAATCTCAGATTGCATGTGGACAGAAGTTATACAATCTTATTTTATTTAGGTACTTTAAAAAAACAAAGTAAATGCTTAATGCTTCTAGAACTAAGGCACCTCATCCCCTCAGCTCCCTAGGCTATTATTTAAAAACAAAAGAATTTGCTTTTTTATTTTTCATTCTAAGGTGAGAAAGTGTGTGGAACAATCAAAACAGTTATTCTACACTATAATTTAAAAACTCCACTTTTTGTCAAAAGCTAGGTTGCCAGTTCATTAGTGCTAGTTTCAATTCAGCACCTTATTTGCTAAAATTTTAGTGGCAAACACATAGCGGGACTTTATTTTAATGTATATTCAAAACAAACAATCTTAATTATTGATAAGAATAAATGTAGAATTTAATTACACTCAAATACACTTTTTCCTAAATAAAAGTAGTTTTAATCAGTTTAAAATGTCATATTAAAAAATAATCCCTTGATTAGTTGTTATCCATCCTGTTTGGTGTCTTTTTGATCACTGAGCTCCCACCCTTAGGGAGAACGTCTGTGCAACTTCAGTTGGAGCCTGGAAGTCAGCTCTTCACAGCTGACAGATCGACTATTGTCTGTAACATGTTTGCAGTGCTATTGCTTATCCAGACTATTGTGTTGCCTTCCTGTTGCCTTCCCCTAGAACTATTAAATTAAGCCAACATATTTATACATATTACCATCCAACACAGCTATCCCACTAACAGTGTTGAATAAGCAAGACTCAATAAGTAAAATTACAACTCAGTTCTGTCTTGCACAGTGAAATCACAACAAAATCACTTCTGAACTTTATTTTATGTATGGAACACTGGATGCTTATCCATATTTCAGTAGCTTAAACAAATTCAGTGTACTTTTAGTCCTCTAAATAAATTGATGTCACTTAGCTGCTAAGTAGCACTTAGCTACTAACATTAACTTCATTTACTTCTGTTGCAAAAAGACAATTCAAACTCCACTTTACAGTGAAAGGGGCTGCAGCCTTCTCACTAAATTTCAAGTCTGGATTGTAATTCGGCTAACAGAGTTTTCATGACGCCCCACGTTATGCTTGTAATAAGCTTCTACAATGCTTTTTAATGTTATTCTACAAAGAGACAGACAAATAGTAGGTACTATGACATCCAATACCCTAATCCAGCATTCCACAATGGGCAGCATTCTTCCTCTACCAAATAAACCAAAGCAAAAGTAATTTTTGTTGGTCCAAGGTTAATTACATTCATTAAGCACAGAAAGTACAACACGATGCAACATAAACATAGTAAGACAGGTTCTGTGCTTCCTTAGTATATTTGCAAATGCAGCTAAACAAGGAACTCCAGTTCCAGAAATCTGAATTATTTAAGGCATGTACATTCCAGGTCTAAGAAAAAATAAAGGCATGAGCTTTCTGCTCTACCTATGGCTTTCAAAAACAATAGGTAAAACACAACATGAAATCATCCACTGATGAGCAGCCAGTTGCTGCCATAAATTTCATTCCAACCATGCAAGAGAAAAGCAGCTCTAGTGTCCTAACCTCGGGCGCTGGCATGAGCTCAGCTCCCAGCTCAGCAGCATCACAGCACTCCCAAACCCCAGGCCTTCTTAAGTACATCATTTGGATCACACCAAATGCTGGTTGGCCTCCTACACCCAGTACTCAGAGCTGGTTGATGAGGCTGCAACATCCTGCAGGTTCTATACTACAGCATGTCTCTATTACACATCCCTCCTACATAGCAGTCTTACCCTCCAGCTCCAGTGGCAGAAGCTATTGGCATTCTCTTTAAGAATTAGTATTTGGGGCATATTTTTCAAAGATTATTTTATCACTGAGTTTTCACAGACAATAGCTGTCTTATTTTGGATTTCACTGCAGTAAGGATCCTCCTGTTTACTCCTAGTATATATATCACCTGCTAGATTCATATAGCTAACTCTACATTTTCTACTTTAAAGCAAGAGATTCTGACTCCGTGGTTAAAAATAATAACACTAAAATATGGCCAGAGCTTAAAAAAGCACCAACCTGTGAATTTTCCACATAGATTTGTCTGGAAATTTGAAAGCTAATTATCAATATTTAAATAATTATTGTCAACAGTAACTTTTCTTGCAGATAATATGAACACAAACATCCATCTAGGAAAGCAAGGTACGTGATACAAGGAAAATAACAGAATTTACAGCATTCAGCCCAAATTCTCTATGTGATGGACAAGCAAAATAGTAGTAGCAGAGGAGAGAGAGGAGTTCAAATGATCTCCTCAAAATCAAAACAAGTATTTTCAAGTCACCTTGATCCTTTCTGTAACATGCAAAAACCTCCACCTTTTTAAAAGCTCCAGTGTTTCCCTGCAGGATGCCAGACTCCTAATGCTTCCACATCAGACATCTGCCCTGTGTTTAAAGACTGTCCATGGGAGAAAGGAAGGGAAATATTAGGCAAAAACATAATTTGAAAGCAGCTCTTAATAAGCTATTAGAGAGAAGGAATACCGAAATGATGGAATTTCCTTCACATTTACTTAAACAAAAAAGCTCCATTAAAAAGGGCTTGGAGCTGTGACAAATTCCATTCTCAGGCGCAAAATTCAGGTTTGGCTGGCTACACTGTACCCAGGCTGTTGGCTTTGACTCACAAAATCACTCTGAGCAAACAGAAACTAAAAATGCTAAGTAAGGTAATTTCCAACTGCAATGATTAAAGACATGTATTCTAGGGTATTACAATGCAAATAGAGACTCGAAGTATACTAACAACACGTTACACCCCCAAGTAACTGGAGCTTGTATTCATTTCTTAGTGGAGAAATAGACAATGGAAACTGGGCAAGATTTTATAAACAGAACAATTATCAACAGTACACGCCTTGTTTTCATATGCTAATAATACGTCCAGTACCCAGAGTGCTGGAGAAAGCACTGAAGTCGTTATGAGAATGAGAAAGAAATAAAAGTTAACCAATGTCAGGCTTAGTTAAGGGCTCCTGAAAAGGAAAAAAAGAGCTGAAAACCTTGTGTGGTACAACTCTTACATAGTGAGATATCGACATAAAAAAGACGAGGCTACTGAGTTAGAGGATGTTAGAGCTCAAAGGGCTGGCAATCTGGAGACTGATTGCATCATCATTTTGTCAAGTGGATACTGTCTCAGGGTAAATTATGTATAAAGTGTTCATTTTTTACTCGGTAACATTCCAAAAAGTCTCTATATACTATTCATCAGTCTTTAAATAATGTTGTTCAAAAACCAGCTAAATCAAATTCTTTAGGACAAAGAAGAGTCAGTTATCTGAGCAACTGGTCCTTTGTTCATTATGAGACCTAATCTACATTTTTTGCAATATTTTAAGATCACTCATCTTTCCCTTTTTCTCACGGATGGGCTTTACACTAAACAACTTCCTACCTTCCTGACATTGCCTACCACATACACACAAAATAATGCCTTCTGGATCTCTTTTTGGAACTTGCACACTCACTCCTCTCCCCAGTTCAAATTATTTCAGTTGAATTGAGGCCAATTAAGCCTCATTTTCTAGACCTCAAATTATTTGATTACTCTTCTCCCAAACTCTGCTCAGGTGAGCTCTATTTCCTTAGGGCATTTGCCCTAGTGACATGCAACACTTCAACAGAGGACTTACTCATGGATAAAGAAAAAAGAAAAAAGGTTTTTCTGTATCTTTTTATCCCTCCTGGTATAACATTTGCCCTTTTACATCAGGAATTCTGGAGAATGATCATCTAATTACTTGTTCCCTACAGTCTAATTGTGTATTCATGATTTCTGTTAAGTGTAGAACTTCAATCTGTCACTATTTATCTCCTAAGATTTTCTTAATTTTCTCAAAATAATTTTGTGCTCATAAACTTGTGTCCCATGTACATATATTCCCTCCAAGTTCTAGGGACATTTTTAGTGAATCAATTTGGTAAGCACACTCTATTCTATCATCAAGGTCATTAACAAGAAGACTGAAATGAAGCAGAATGAGTACAGACCCAACAGACCGTGGCGGATCTACATTCAATACAACCATTCCATTCTGACAGACGATCATTAGTAACCACCTACTAGGCACAGTCATCCACCAAGTCTTGCTCCTACTCTACAAGAGTTTCTTTCAGGTCACATTTCTTCCCTTGTTCGCAATATTATAGCAAGAAACATTGCCAAAGAACTCACTAACATGAAAAATACTAAGAGTCACACTTTTCTTGTCAATTCACTGGCATTATTGTCACGTTACAGAAGAAAATTAGACTGGCGTGACTATTTACTCTTCCTAAATTCATCATGCTTGTGCCTCATGTTCCTGTTGTCTCCCTGAGGCTAACACTTTCTGCAATAATTTGTTCAAAATGTGTAGGATAGCAGACAGGAAATTATAGACTTTTCCTCTCTTTACATTTTCAAGTGTTCCAGCCTCTCAAATGGCACCTAGTTGTACTGAAATAGCTTCCATCACTTTTTTTTTCCTTAGCCAGTCAAAGGATGCATGTCATCAGGATGCAACCTAATAAATAACCTACCCCAGTAGATTTTGCCTACTAGAAAGTATGTGTTTTTATTTCCTCCTTGTGCAACCTGCTGCTCATTTACACTCCTCTTCTGCTAATGTTTTAAGGATATTTTCATCGTTCTTACTTCTAGTCCATCTTACAAAACAGTGCTGTCCATCAAACCCCCCATCACAGAGCCATGGAGGACACTGCGGTGAGCGCAGCTCAGCGGGCAGCAGTGCTCACGGGCTGGGCCAGGCTGTGCAGCCCTACGGAAAGGTCAGGACACGGCCCAGCAGAGGGAACGGGCACTTCTCACTGGGGTGGCCATCTCCAGTGCAATGCCAACACAGGAGAGCGGCACTAAGACAGGAACGGAAGCTCTGCAATCCTCTTAACAATCACACCAGCAAGGGGAGACCAATTACCAGATCGTTTGCAGCGTATTAGCGTCGCTTCCGTGTCAATTATGAAATCTGTCTCTACACCCAGCCGGGCAGATGGAGCTGGGTTGGATGGGGGACACACACACACACGCAGTACTTTGTTCACAAAATTCATGCATATACACTGAACAAGGGACTGCAGATAAAAAACAGGATTAAGTCTGACACAAATGATCCTGCAGATAGGACGGCTCTCACAATGTTGATAGCGCAGCGCACAAACCCAGCAACCCTTCTGTACATTCCTACATTGTTGTACCATTACTTTTAAAACGTTAGTAACTTGCTGTCCTTGCCCAAAATTAAACTGCATAATAATGCCCTTATTATAGTACATGTGTATGTGGCCGTTTAAGATGTAAATGTTTGATCACATTATTTTAAAATAGCAACAAAGAACAGGAAGAAAAAGGTTTAAAATACATGAGTTAAAGATAATTAATACCTGTTTTCTTAAGTGTATTGTAGGTTATTCACCATGCACCCAAATTGTTTACTTCCTTTTCACAAGAATTATACAATGATTACATAAAACTGAAAAACTGTTCATTATCTTTCATGTACACTAAGCATACTCATAGCCTTTTAGCCCTTCCCTTCATTGAAGTTTAATCTTCCCAAAAACATCAGAGAACAAAAGAAGTAAGATAGTGTAATACAATTGTAAATTAATAAAAATATTTAGGATGCAAAAGTATCTACAAAATTAATTAGTTCCCCTAAGATTATCCAAAATTCATCTGACACATATAGTTTTATGACAATACTTCATAAAATAGCAGAGAAAATCTAACAACTTTAACATTAGAAGAAAAAGAATAAAAATACTATTTGAGTAGATTAATGTAGTAAATGAATGCTTAGCTGTTGGAGAGTATCTGACTTTATTTAATTAAAAGTGCAAAAACTAATGTTTTTGAAAGGGAAAAAAATACCATTGCAGACATTCCTGCTTTATCCCCCTCAGAAGGAAAAGGCTAAACCACTGATTTATCGTGACTTAACAAGACACTGACCACCAGCTGAACTGCATTAACTGACTAATGCATTTCTAGTCCAATTACCCTGAGAAGCAAAACAAGTTAGTATAAACCACTAGTGAATTAACAATATATACTCAGTGAAACCTCAAACAATATAACAAAAGAAAATTTACATTGAAACTGGTCAGTCACTAATTTATATTTTACCACATTTTGCCTGATGAGATACAGTATCAGGCTTGAACTGGTGGGATTTTAGAGGGGGATTTTGTTTGTTTCCTTATTTGCTTTTTTGCTATAGGCATACTAAAGGATTAATGTTTGGAAGGTAGTAAAAATGTCACAAACTATATTAATCTTGAACACTAATATTAATCACTAATCACAACGAAATCACTAATGAGATAGCATGTTACTGGCCAATTTAAAGTGGGCTGGCATTACGTATATTGGAAAGAACTCTCTCCCATTTAGTTTACTGCCTTCTACAGGATAGCATGTGAATACAACACATCTGTTCTATTTACAACCTCACTGGAATTTAGTACAAACACATATTTAGTTTAATAATTCTCTAACCTAATTTGAACAGCTAGTAAAGTCTGTATTCACATTGCTTGTTTATGCTCAGTTTTAGCTGCAAGCTTGGTTGCATCCTGTCTATATGATCAGGACCCATGACAAGAGATAATTACTGCTGATTACTGTCCAGAGAAAGCCTGTTCTGTGAAGGTGATTTTTGTAACTAAATCTAATTTTTGTCTCTTGTGTACAGATATGCACACAAGTTACACTAGCAAAATCATTTGCTAACTCAAAAGAATTCATTGTAATGTTTCATTATGCTACTTCACATATCTTCCAAGAATTTCCACCCCAGTAGAACATAACAGATTTTAGAACTATTTCTGTAAGAAGACAGACAGTTCAAGATCTGGTTCCTCTTCTCACTGAACTGGGGATGTGACAGCACCGGAACAGCCAGAACACCCAAATTTTATTCTGAGTTCTACACTAACAACTTCTGACAAGCCAAGCCTCTGTGCCCATCAATTCTGGCTACTTATGATATGATGCCAAAGTTAATTTTGTTGAAATATCTGAACTGAAAGACTTGAAACAGAATTCCGGTAAAAAAGAAAAGCTAAAAAACATGTCCAAAACTGAGGTTTAATTTGAATTTGAATAAACCAGGTTTAATTTGAATTTTCAAACAGTAAAAAGAATTCTGCCTGCTTATGTGGCAAAGACCAGAAATAGATCTTCAAGCCTTTGCTTGTCAGAGGAAGCCTTGTTTGTGGACATCCCTCACAAGCAGCAGGGGAGTGGTGCCATATAGAGCACCTCACCCTGACTACAACACACGCATTACCATGCCTGGGTAGCAGCTCCATACAATTTGACAGGAAAGGCTGGAATGGATGCTGATGTAGTAAGTACCTAGTGGAAACTAATGCAGTATTGGCCTGGTTCTCATTCCTCTAAAATTTTAACTGCTGTCATCTTTTCCATGGTATCAGCCCACCAACAGTTACTATTTGAATGGATAAGCTAAACATAAAGACATTAGTGAAGCAAAATAAATTGTGCATATTCCTTTCTTAAGTATTTATCAGCCCACCAACCTCCTTTCCTGTATATTTACTTCTCCTTTGATAGATGAACAGCTTTGCAACTTAAAAAAATGGCTGCAAAAAATGCAATGAGCAAACCTGATATTAAGGCTTACAAATGCCTGGAATCAAAACACCTGACTCAAGTTCTTCTGAATATTCCTTTGTATTTTAATTCTCCTTACTGCAAAGGATACAGAAGAGCTGAGTAAGCAAGTGATGTCATTGGACTTTATAAAAGAGGCAGAAATTGCATAAAGTGTAAAGATGCAATGCACATCAATTTATATCCCAATTACTTACATAATAGATATCGTTGCTTTTTATTATTACACCTTGCAAATTGACACCATTTTAAACATGCATTCTAATACTCTGCCTAGCAATTCTACTTGATTATCTACTAGGCAGAGTTATATTTGTAATTAAAACATAACTTAACATGCAATCAAGTGACATATAAAACCTGTGTCATCCATAGAACAAAGCTTTCAGTGTTGGTATCTGGGCTGCATCCTGAAATCCGAAAGTACCAGTAAACATATCTTCCTGTTATGCCATTCAATGGGAATAAAAGGCTCACAAGGCTGAAATTTAAACAACCTAAGAAGCAGGACTGATTCCAGCTATAAACATGTCTGCAATTCCAGTCATGGGTTGCTCCCTAAGGCAGCAACAGCCACTAAAATCACAGAAATTCCCTCCTGGTAGAAACTTCTGTCTGCAAGAAAGAAGTTTCGGAAGCAGAACTGACATCATTTAAAAGGAGACAAATCCTGCTCTACATTATCTTAGTGTAAATTCCAAATAATTTTGGCAGCACCAGCATGCATTTAAAAATTCTTAGTGCAACAGAGGAAAAATTTCCCCAATGACCCTTTTAAAGAACCTCCAAAGCAATTCTGCCCTGAAAATACACAAGTATTTCCTCCGGCACAGGTTTCTCTATAAAAATGTCAAATGGATTTTTGGCAGCAATAATTTTCCTACTTCAACTTTCAATTTTCAAAACCATGATTTCAAAGATCTCCATCCAAAAATGGGGTAAGTTGTGACATTAAGTCCAGGTAAGCTTAGGGGAATGCACTAGATTTGGCACTGCATTTCCCAAAGAACATGCAGATGACAGGCAAACACACGTTTCACCCTCTGCCCCCAAATTCAGAAACCAAGACATTTAAGTGAATGCCTTTGAGGCAGAAGATCATTATTTTCCCTCTCTAAAGTCAGCTGGATAATTATACCCTGAAAGCAGTGCTGAACACTTGAAGGAACTACTAAGTAATTAGAGTTTGCAGGTGTGCCCTTTATTTTGTAAAGCCCAAATAGGAGAAAAAAATTGACACAAACACCTGTTTGACCATCAGCTTTTTTGGGAAGTTCTGACTAGTACAAAAAGTTACAAGTGTCCATGTTTCAAAAGCCAGAATTCAAGCAATTAGCTTTGTCTAGACTGATCTATGTGGGGTTCCATTAGTATTATTACGGTTTTATCAGATCAATAATAAAATCCTTTGTGAAAGCTGATTGGAAAACCACAAAGACAGACCTACATACCAGCTACTGCTGCAAACACACTTTTTGTTCAAAGAGTACATTGTGCTAGTTTTTCTATTTCTTCTGAGGAGGTAAACTGCTTAGGAGAGGAAGAGTTAAGGACAGCACAGTAACTAAGAGTCTTCATGCCATCCTGAGTTAGGGCACCCATGGAAAATAACAAAAATGTGGCCTTCACTAAAAGAGACTGACAGTTTATCAAAATCAAGAATTTTTCCACAACTTCTTTACAGCAGCCCAGAGCTGGCCTTCACTAGTTCTTAACAGATTCAAAATCATGATCGCTGCTTCTCATTTATGTGGTAATATTATCAGTAAATGGAAAATTCCTTTGGTAAGCAGCCAAGGCAACTTCTCCCCACCCTGACAAAGAAAAAATAAACATATTTTAAAACCCACACAAACCAAACTGGTTGAAATTCATAAAAAGGGAGAGAATTGAAGATCCTTTGTTTCATTTGACACCATTTTCCTCTATATTCAGTAGCTGTTTGGATTTTTATTTTTGTTAAGAACAAAGAATGTTGGCAGAATTAAAACTGTGTGACTACACACCTAAATAATGGAAGTGGGCAGAGGAAGAAAAAAATCAAACACTAATTTATGTGCTAAAATTCTATTTATTGCCTATAGTCATCATGTGGGAGGACAGATATCGGATCATTATTGGGAAAAGTAAGGGGCAAGATATTTTTTAAGTGTTTTTCAGTTTGTACCACCTGTATGCAGTCCAAAACAAGCAGCTGGATCTCACTTTGGCATTCACACCAGAAAGCACTGCCATCACCTCCTTCTATCAAAGTAATTTGGCAAAGCAGACTGGCAATGCAGGCCCTCATCCTGGAGCTCTCTTTTAAAAATATGCACATGAAAATCAACTATTTGATCTTCATCCCACACCAATACATAACACTAGAACCAAAAAGTGGGTATTTAAAACAAAAGTGACCTGATTTAAGTCTAGGACCAGTTTTATCAAAAAAAATATTACTACTAGATAGAGAAATAAGACTTCTTCTTCCCTGTTGTAACCTTAATCAGGTTAAACCTCTTCATAAAATGCTATCAGTTATACTTACAGGCATAAATTATGAATATTTCTATAATTTTTCCTATCTCATGACAACTCTGGCTCTGAAGACAAAAGGATTTTTCATAGTCTCAAAAAATCTCCCAAAGACATTCTTTTTTAACTGTAAATGCATCTTTTCTGTCTTATCGAAGAATCAAAAGTAACTGACAATGCTATTCTTGAAAAACAATTATGCGGTTCAGTCTGCTTAACAGCTGACTGCAATTTAACAGAGTTTCTTTCTGGCCTCCTTCTTTGTTTATATCAGTAATGAAACAAACAAAAAAAACCCCAAAAAACAAAAACCGACAGACAAAAAACTTCAACCAAACAAGTTTAGTTGCAGCAACCATCTCAGCAACAGGCAGATTATACAATATCTTAGTGACTTCCTGCTTGGGAACCCTACTAAACTCTTCTGGCAGGTCTGAAATTTTGCCTGTTTTATTAAAAGAAAAAATGTGCTGGCTCCCTTGCTCCAGTTCTTCTTGCCTGCATAATATCCAAGTTATGCCATGTCCTACTCACAATTAGTACTTGTTCTAAATATTATATAATGTGTGAGAATCATCTATTTCTTGGACAAAAATTAATGTTTGTTTAGTCAAGGTCCTGCATAATTTATGAACATTTAGAACAAAGAATTTCACAGTTTAAGTCCTCTTAGGAAAATGGCTTAATCTAGACTAAATCTTCACAGAAATGTTCTTCAAAGCAGGAGTTAATCTGTCCACAGCCACAGCTGCTTATCAAGACAGTTGGACAGCAATTTGTCTGCATTCCCTTTCCCCCAAGCTGGTGCCTCCAATCCTCCAGCCTCATGTGATGCCATTCTTACCAAAGGAATTTACTGAACACCCCAAATGAAGAGCTCATGCAATTAGGAAGAAAGAATGCTGAAAATGAGTGTGATCAACAAGTAAATCAGAGCTACAGAATAACTGAGCTAGAGAGGATCCCAGAGGAGGTCTATGGCCTAACCTCACACCGAAAGCATGACTAAGAGGTCAGATCAGGTTGCTCTGGGCTTTATCCAGTTGACACTTAGAATCCTCTAGGGATGTAGACTGGATTGCCTCTCATTCAAATGCATGGCTGTCAATGGACTGGGGAAAAAGATCTTCCTTACCACCAGTCAGAACCTTTCCTGTTTCAATTTATGTTCATAAATTGATAATGTACTTCACATGCTTCCTGAGAAAAGTTCCTATGTCATATTTATGAGTGATTTTCACAAATCAAATAAGAACATTCGTTTGACTGGACAAGTAAAGGCATTTTAATGTCCTATTTAAAGCACAGACATATTGGTAATCCCTTATCAGCTCAATAGGGGCATTACACAGAAGGACTGAAAATTCAGCATGCAGAAAACAAGAAATTGCCACTGAGAATTCTCAGAATTCACCTCAAGAACAGCATTTCAATTGTTTTATTGAAGTAACAACCAAAATTTGAGTGCCATAATACTCATTCTCAAGTACAACTAAAGATGAACATCATCATTTATTCACAACTTTGGAAAAGAATATGGGCTCTGGCATTTAGTACACATGCTGTTACTCAAATTAACTCCTGATAAGCTGGGATAGGGAGGGAGAAAGCCAAAGAACAACCTGGAATATTGTTGCACATTTTTTACAGATATCATTAACCTAAAGTGGGACAGTAGAGAAATGAGGGAAGCACTACAACTAACAAAACCGTTTTCAGACCTAACAGAGACAGATACATTTGAAGTAGAACAATACTAAAACAAGTTAGTATTTGATGTTTTCTGCTAAGAAAATTCAAATTTAAAAAATCCAAAATTTTTAAACCATTTAGAATTAATTAGAAGTCTAATTTTAGGCTTTGGATTCTTGTTCAAACAACTTTAAATAATTTTTATTTATTATGCATACATGAGATAAAATATATCAAAAGTTAAAGTTTACTGACAAATGGCATATTAATTCTAACTACTGTACAAACAGTACATGCATTCCTTATGAGAACAAAAAGAACAAAACAAATTTGTAATCAATACTTGTACTATAGTACTGTATTTCAGAGGAGAATTCAGCAATTCAGTTGAGCATGACACTGCAATAGTCATATATTTTCCATGTTTTCTCTCCCAAAACGTACCAAAATCTCAAGTATTCCTATGCAGAATAATCCTGATAAGTAAGATTTAGCCAGTACTACCACTTTTGTCTAGAAATATTTCTGGAGCTATGCCATCAGAAAAAGCAACTTCAATTTGAAAATGTCCCTCTTCACTCCTGAGCCTGAAAAAAGTCTCTCTTCTCTTGTGGAGATAACAAGACTCTACCATCTTCTGCCTGTGATTGCTGCTGGTTCCTACCAGGCAAGAATCAAATACAGTGCAATCACCCAGTTACCTTTCCAGGCTGCAGCTGCAATTTCAGACAAAAATGCAGAGGAGAATCCATCACATGCATAAAGTGAACAGAGGAAAACATAATGGGTAAGTGGTAAATATATTAATTTATGTGATAATTATACAGCTGAATACGACTGCTGCAATTATTAACAACAGTATGTGGACTGATCGAAGAAATACATTACTAAATTAATTAAACTAACTTTCTATCTCTCCCAAAAATGAAGAGCCCTTAAGGAAAACACATTTGCGCAACAGAAGATATTTCTTAAAAGATGGCTATTCCCATAATAAAACTACAATCTTAAACCCAGCTAGTTTTTGCTGACAAGAGAGATTCTCTCCTTCTCCATCCTCTTCTGAAGCAGTGCATTTTAAGAGAAGTATCTAAAGTGAAGTTTTAAAAAGCTGCCCTGAAAAAATCTGTAAGTTGTCCATCTTCAAGAATTTAAACAAGTTAGGAATACCATAAAAACATCACTTACATGAAAACTGCAACATTGCCAAACTCACATCACAGCATTTTTTCCTGATTCGCCTTGAGAAAAAGAAATAAATAAATCTCTACTTAAAATCTATCAAGCACCCATAATCAAAGACATCTAAAGTTTTTGCTGGCAATGCCTTTTTTTAACATACCTCAAAAGTATTTACATAGACTCCCCAGATATCGTCTGTTACAAGTATTGCATAGATTGTTGTGCTAGCAGTGTCCACAACAGACATCAGAGACAGTGCTGCACTTTTACTATCCCAATGTTTATGAAGTTTTGCTGTCTATTCATTAGCACACTTCAGAGGCAGCATAATGAAAAAGTTTTAATGAACAGGAAGAGTAAAAGAAATCAGCTTTTTTTTTCTCTTTAATTTTCCCTCCCTTTCCCCTACACCATGACCTATTTTCTTGAATAACATGCAGATCTACAGAGGACATTAACCTGTTTCCATGTCACAGTAACAGCCCATGTACCAACATGCTGAGATGCATTAGCTGTTGTTTATTGATCCATTTATAAATTCATTGTACTGGGAATGTAAACTGGAGGATTATAAAGTCTTTTGCTACCCTCTGCTTTGTGACACATTTTACTGATTAACTATTTCCCAGAACACATTTATTTCCATGTTTTGTGGAAATACTTACAGAAGATTCCTCCTCTTCAAACAGTCTCCCACGTATGAATCACTCTCACATATTTTTAGTCCATTCATTATTTTCAAAACTCAAAACACAATAAACCACATACCATTTTTTAAAAATGAAACCATATGAATTACATCCACCAAACATTATCTACTACAAATACTGACTTACACTTACCAAGTATGAAAAATAAACAAGCAGATAAGATTAAAAAAAAAGAAAAAAGCTAATTTCCCCCTGATGCCCTGAAAGCTTCTCATATGTGAACTGTGCCCAGCACACATATGACATGCAGCATGTACCTCTGCATAAATTTTGGTGAGCCAAACTGTCCCATGAAAAAAGCATTCTAGTCAAAACTAACGTGTGACCATTGGTTATTACAGTTCATCCTACTGCTTCTGCCTTTGAAGCAGTTACTTACTGACTTTTTGTAAAGCACATATTCAAACCCCCTCTTTTGTGCCAGTTGATGGCACTAAACTGTTTATACCATCTAGCAAGCTTGACTACATTCTAAAAACAGGTGTCTACAATAAACCCACATTCACTGCTTCAATTTAAATAGGATGGGAAAGCAGCTGAAGTTTAACTGCCTGAATTTTCAGAGTTGTAAAAGACAAAAGGGGAAAGTAATTCCAAAAGCCAGGCTTCTAGCCTTCAAATTCAAGCACTGCATGCTTGATCAAATGCACACATCAAATCAATTATGGTAGAATGTAACAAGCCAGAGTCTATTGCAAAATAATTAAAAGATCACCAGGGTTCATGTTCTGTCACACTTTTACAGACAACCACAATTCAGTGAAGTCTTAGCTGCATTCAAAAAAACCAAAACAAATACAAAACAAACTAAAAAAAAGGTATAGTTTTAGGTTTGGCAAGATATTTGAAAGAGGGAAACATTCATAAACTGTATCGTTGTGTTTTAAAATCCTAATTTCCCAAATTCTTAAAAACCCACAAGGTTTCAGATATTTTGCTTTCAACGACAAAAGCCCTGGATGATGAGTGCGGTGCCATCAAAGGAGTGGGGGAAAAAATTACAAAAGAGATACAGCTCACATCCCACCTACTAGAAATGCTATGCAAAAAGGAAAATACTGCCCTGAGAGGGATGCTCTAGCTGATGCTCTCTAGGGGAAGAAAACAAATTGGACCAAGGATACATCAGACAGCATAATCATACACCTTGTTTCACTAGCAACTTGGCAGTAATGTTTTTTTTGTTGTCCACAGAAGCATCTGACCAAAACAGGTTTCCTACCAACACCTTTTGAATCAGCTGGCCAATTTTCAATATTTTGAAATAAAACTCCCAGAAATCTCAAAAATAACTTACGTTCCTATGAACTACATGAAAATTAATGGTCAGGTAGAGGAAAAAAACCTGATTTGCTCTCATAGTCAGGGGAAAATAGGAAATTCACATCTTCATATTTCATTTGGCAGCAGATCTATCAGTACAGACACAGCAGTGTCTGTTGATATGAAGTAAAATGAGATTAAGAACTGGAGAAGTGATAAGGAGATAAAAAGACAACCCAAATACATGCAAATATTAATTTTATTATTTCTGTAGCTCTCAGAAACTATGACCTGTAGACAGTAACTTAACAGGCTTAGAAACTAAGAATGACTTGCCCAAGTATTTACATTTGTTGACCTCCTCCTGCTCAGTAGGTTGCCTAGGAACACCTTACCTCATAATGAATGGGAAAATAGTTTATGAGCCCATCTGGACATTTCAAATACTTTTTGAATCTATTTTATAAAATCCATGCAAATGGTTTTCCATTACACTCTTTTACAGCATTAAAGATACTCAATGAAGAAAAAAGTAGAGGAGTAATAAAGATAATATACTCTGAAAAGGCTTTCATAGATAAATACCAACTTGGATACAACATGTAGAAGTGTTGGTGGGATGACTCAGCTCCTAATGATATTTTATTAAAGTTCATTTTCTTAGCAGTAGCCTGATGTTATTAATAACTCTCAGTAGGCTACTTAGAGCTGTAGATTCATTTTCCCATTAATGGCAGCAAAAGGTTCTTTGTTAATGGTTTTAGGGTAATGCTGGGTTTTGCCATATGGTTGGATTTGTATGAGGGTTTCTCATGAAAAGCCAGAGAGTGTAAGAAATTGTTACTATATTTAACTGCAGTGTCCTCACACGCACAGCGGACAACTGGAATGGACACTGTTCTAATATTTACAAGTGCAAAGAATGCTCAATATTTACTGCATGTTCTGTTTAAGAAAACTACAGGGACCTTAAACAGGAGAACATATGGATAGATTGGGGGATTCGTAATACAATGCTGAGCTTTTCACCTCTAGGTCATTGGTTCAAATCTAAACTGGTCAGTAATGAAGTCAAGCTATTATCTGACAGCTCTGGCCTTTGCAAATTGATTTGTCAGGCTTGATCCTGTTCTCCTCAAACTCAAAATTCAAAATGACAATTTGCATTTCTGAAAACAACCCCAGTAACATAACAAAAAAGTGAACAAACAGAAGTAATCTCTTCCTCCTCAGGTACCATCTCCAGACCAGAGTCTCTGGAGAGTGCCTGAGAACAGTGAAAATTTTACTACTGCTAGCACAACACATCATTCTGTGAATAAAGGTTACTTCTGACTCTCAGATAATAATTTCCTCTGTACAAGTACAAAACTTTCAGAGGTTTTATTAATAAAGAAAAGACAAGAAAGAAGAGACACCAATGTGTACATCTTAAAGCTGAAAAAGCTGAAATTTCACAGTCCTGCTCAAAGATCTCTTCACATACCTGGTTCAAAGGTATGTTTCCTAAGGTTGAAGGTTTTGAATAAAATGGTCACAGTACTCTACAAAAGGAGTATCAAATTTACTTTTCATGTTGTCATGATGTATTTGTAGTCAAAATGCTTGAATACCACTTGTAGCAGCATCATTCCGTAGAATAAGAATAATCCTGTACAGTAAGTTCTACAGGTATCAACAGGCATGTTAATTATAAGACAGTTTTGTTGGTTCTGAAGCAATCAGGTAAGCAGATAAGGAGTAAGGTAAGGTAAACAGGTAAGCAGATTTTTTTAAAAACTCACCAAAACCAAACAATAGCTGTGACTTTTTATTATTCTTTCATCCTCTTACCTCAGTTTTGTTTTTTTAATATCATCTGTTGCAATTTGCACAGCCAGACCAAACGTCATTCTGGACAGCCACAACTGTTCTTTACATAGGTATGTTTATAGAGTCCTCAAACTCAATGAGCTTCTCAAGGCAACAAACTTTTTGAAGCTCCACAAACTGGGAAATAAACACACTTTCTCTTCTATGTACTGTCCATGAAAACTCGCCTAAGAAGGTTTAATCCCTAATAACATCTCCAAGAGCAGATAGAGAAGGATTTAAATTCCCATTATCCTTTTTAAGGAACTTGTGACTACAGTCTCAAAATAGACACTTAACCCAGAATTGAAAGAAGAACTGGCATATTTCTTACCTGCAATGCCTGAAAGAAATGAACTGAAATGTTTTACAGCTGTCACTAGCATAAACAAAAAAACCTCCAAAATTTCTAAATTCTCTGGGATAACCGTAAGTTTGTCTGCACTGCACAAATCAGGCACACCCTTAGTCCTCACTGCAGCCCAAGGATTTTGTGGCAAAAAACTTCATAGGTGATATTACCAGGTGAGGAGGAAACAAACAAGCAAAATAATAAAGCTCCTATTCAATCCAGTCTGAATGATATACAGCATGCTTGATTAGACAGTTTTGATTAGGAGATGGAATAGAACTTACACAGCATCCTATCTAATGAAACTGTTATTATTTCTATCACTTCCTAAATGAGAACAGATTTCAACAGGCTGACAAATATTTTTCAGCCCATACTACTTTTTTCTAATTATTTTTGAAAGCTGTCATATTCAAGTCATATGTTACCTTACCAGTTGAGTTCTCAGTACAGCAGTACTTTCCTTCCCTCCTGAAGCAAACACAAGACTATCTATGTTGCTATTGTTTTCCAAAATTGCTACTCAGTGTCAAGTGTATTGCAGCACAAAATCTTTCAGTTGTAAATTCTTTTTCACGTCTGAAAAGTAGCACAAGCTTAGAGAATTTTTTTCAGTACATGCATCTTTCTATCAAGCTGCATGAGAGATACACAACTATTTTCCCTCCTTTTCCACATGCATCTTTTTTTCCATGATTAAAACTCTCAGAATTTGTTCTGAAATCTGAAAAGCTTTTAGATTTTTTTTTTTAACACACACGATCAGGCATTACAATATCCACAATAAGTTCATGTAGCTGAAAGACCAGAAAGCCATTGTGCCTGCAACTTTTTGAAAGCAGAGAGTGTATATTGTTATGGTTTTCTATTTACGGCTGTAATCCTCATGAATGTCTACTCATAATCCTTCTACTGAAAGAAACGGTTCAAGCGAAATCCGACTCTGGAAAACGAAAGAGCTTCTGCTTTCTTTTAAAAGAGTGGGTGGGGGAGAAAGCACATGGTTTTGCCTACCTTATATCAACAAAGTAAATTAAATACTGAGGAGGTTCTTCTAACCAACAGCAGCTCCCATGCAAGTTTAACTTTTGATGGCAGCTGATCATGCCTGGGTTATTAACCAAGATAATGCAACATCCCTTATTATTTCAAAGACCCCCGCTAATAACACACCTTTTTAGCCTCTCGCACTCTTTTTTCCTCGTACCTGCTACTCCTCTTCTGCGGGCGAGCAGAGCAGAGGGTCCCTTCACTCAGAGTCCCGCCGGAGGTCGGGCCGTGGTTCGGGCCCGGCCGAGGCGGGCGGGGGCTGCGCCACTGCACAGAGCTGGGGTCGCCACCGGCGAGGCTCCGGGCACACGGTCAAGCAGCCACGGCACAGCCGGGTCCGGCCGCGGTTTCTCCTGCGGGGACAGGACGGGAGGAGAGGGACCCCCGGTACTGCGGGAGCGCTTTCAGTCCCCACCTGTCCCCGCGCGCGGCTCCCGCCGGGCGCGCTCATCCCGCGCTGCCATAGCTACGGGCAGCCGCGCCGCCCGCCTCTCGCGAGAGCCGCCATCTTCCCGCGAGAGCCGCGGGCGGTGCCGGCAGCGGGCGCCTCCTCTGGAGAGTGGGCTGGGGGAGCGGGGGCGGGGCCGGAAAAGGCAGCGGGCGCTGCCGCAGCGCGGTGGGAATGCCGGCAACTGCGGAGTGTGGGCGGGGGAAACTGCGAAACACGGCTGGAGGAAACAGACACGTTCGTGTCTAGCAAAAGTTTGCTGGTAGTTCATGTGAGCTGAGTTAGAGACAGGCTAGAGCCAAGACATGGTGTGTTCGACGCCATGCGTGTTTCAGGTGTGAATTAGACCATCTCAGGACGAGAGAAAATTGAGTAAGATCTTTTAGAAATTTGTAGTGTGATTTTCTGAGTGCTAGACAACATGTAAAATTACTCTAAGACTCGCATTACCCGAACTGCATCAGCTGACATTGCAGTCTCTGATTTTCCTGTCACCAGTGCAGACTGATGGTAATATTAACTCTGGTGTAAGAGTATTCTTGATGACACTTCTCAAGAAACACTTTTCAAGCCCGCTGAAGCAAATGGATGTTTCCCTATGAATTTAGGATCGTGCTTGTAGAGAGGATGGCTGTGGCGACCACCATCCTGTGACCAGTTGGTATCACAGTGATACTGGATAAATGACAGTAATGATTACTCAGACTGAAACATGAAGACATCAGGGTTAATACATTTTCTCTTCTGCTCTTTTATTTCCAGTGTTCCCATCATCTGAGAGATACAGTCTTTGTAACAATTCTTAGACAAGTGTCACCACCTCTGTAAATGTACAGGAAGTTCTTTTTATTTAATTGTTGAGCCCATTTTTACATGAGAAAAGTGAGTTGATGCATGGTGTTCTGTATCTAAAAGATGTATGCCAGAATTTCCAGCTTCTGATCATTCAGGTATCCTATTAGTGGTGTACCAGATGCACAGAGTGTGCCTGGGGGACTGGGACTGTTGTTTGTTCTGCCTAAAACAAACAAAGCATGGAGTGTGTGAATGTGCATCTGCAATAATGTTCATGCTGCTGCTGTTCATACGGCATTTCTAACACCACTAAAAATAAAAACAAGTTCATGCATTTGGAAGAATATTTGTTTTCTTGTGTCTTCCCATCCCGTTTCAGTCTCTTGCTTTGGGAATCAAACCAACCATAGTGGAAAAAAGAGCAGATGAGGAAGGCCTCAAGCCTCTCTTAGGGACCACAGCTAATTAAGAGAAGCATTTAGAGAGAGTAGATATAATGAAACCCTGAATATGTGCTAGCTTCAGGCCCACGAAAGTATGGCTGTTTTTGTAATAGAATATGGAACTAATTGCGTGTCTGAGCCAGGCACTGTGGGGTTTGACTGAAGCTCTCCTCAGTGTAATTGAATTTGTACAGCATCTGTGAGCAGGGGAGGCCCGGTGCCACAAGGCCCATAGGGTGTCCTTAGGCAGGCCAGCAGAAAGTTTCTCATTTGTTTGTCCCTCCTTCAAGGGACAACTTTGTTTTCCCCACAGTGAACGATGTATGATGGGATTGTTGCTTAGAGCAGGAACTTCTCCCAGAAAGAAGGAGAAGTCCACAGAGTCCTTATTTACCCTTTTGTGCAGAGGGATGTTTTGGAGCACGAGTGCAGCATTGCTTAGTGGCCAGCTTTTTCACTGCTCTTTGTGTCCTCCTTGTATGCTTTTCTTCTCCCTAGCTGCAAATGCAGGAACCTGGAGGAAAACAATGATGTCTGAGCCTGGGAAGAGTTGAGACCTTTGTCAGCCTTCAGTAGTACAATTGCACTGTCTCTGTCTGAATTTCCAGAAAATATTTGTTCCGAGTAAGCCTTTTCACAAGAACCAGGAAGAATAACTATTTTGATTTGGCAGCTGAAGAACTTATAATCATAAATTAATCTCATCTTATGCATTTATTTGTTCACTCTGGATTTTTGAAAGGCAAATGTTTGTTATCATTCTGGCTTGAGCTATACCTGCTTCAGTTCCAATTTTTTTAAAGGGTAGTGGTCCCTTGTCTGCAAATTTATTTGTATCAGTTCTCTCGGAAAGTGTTTCAGATGATATTTTGTTTAAATTAAAAACAGACTTTTAAAATTAAAACTCTTTGCACAAAACATTTTGTTTCTTTTATTGTTAATCAAAAGATTAACATAAACACACAAAAAAGAACCCTGCAGGTTTTCCTAAAAATAGTTGGACAATATGCATTAAAAGTTTTGATGTAAATAATGTTTCTAAAAAGTATAATTGAAAATCAAAGTAAGAGTTTATATTTGAGAATTTGTTTATTAAGCTGACTGAAGTTTAGGTTGCATTTTAAAAGCATTGCTTCAGGGTTGTTTATGTAGCTCTCTTCTCTTCACTGCATGGGTTAATTAACACAAAATGCATCTTAGCAAGTACTTGCACTCCTTAAAGCTTCATGTAAGTTATACTGTAAACAGAAGATGATCATCAGAGAAATAACACTTGGTATGTGTTAAATACATAGAGAGCAAGAACATAAAGGCACTGCTAGTTAATTGTGTTAACTGAAGAGACTTTTACTAGTAGAAATATGATTATAATTAATATAATTAATAATGTTTTGAATTCCACATACACTCAATTCACAAAACTTGTAGAGTTCCACAAAACATGTGCAATCTTGCTTCTGTGTCTGCCTGCAAGTTCTTCTTGATTATCTGTAGCCTTGGTCAGGCACATCTGCAAGACAGAATAGGCAACTTGTCTAAATTAGTTTATAACCTGCAATTTGGCCATAGATGAGATTGCATGTAAATGTCTTAATGTGCTGTGAGACAGCAGGATCGCTTGCAAACTTCCAATATTGAATCAAGGGAGACTCGTATATGCGCTGCCAGTGGGCACCAGTGGCCCCTGTAAATTGCCAGAGCAGTTTTAACGGCAGATTGTTGTGCCAAGGGGCAGTCCTTTGGAAGCAGAACGTTTTCCAGATGATCACACCTGTAGCAGTCTTCTGTGGGAGAGAACACATACTTGCAGACAAGATAGTTAGGGAAAAAAAACTGCAGTGCAGTCAATCTTCAAGCCTTGTGCCAAAAAACTGTGCTTCCCATGGAGGGATGGGCACGTGCATACCTCTGCTCCACAACAGAAATACCATATTCAGCCTCTAGGCTCGCTGGTGCCTGCCATCTTGTAATAAGAACGGTGAATACGTTTTATATATTCACAGTATGATTTAAGAGAGAGAAAAAAAAAAAAGGTCAAAAAGGCAAAGCACATATTCTCTTAAGAGCCTGAACCTCTTCCAGATTTTATTTCAGAGAGTGTGTGATAACAAAGCCATCTACTCTAAGTGATCTGTCAATGATCTGTCAAACTGTTCCCTTCGATTAGGGAATATAGTGCAGTCAAATGGAAGGTTTTCTGCACAAGACAGAGAAACATGCTAGCTGTGCTACTACCTGCCGAATATTTATGCCATCAGCTATAACTTCAGGCAAAGTTTTAAAACATCTGAGACCATATTTCTGGATAATATTGCTGAGATTTTTTAAAATGCTTCTCTTTTACATAAAATGTGAGCACTCTTTCTAAATGCATTTTTAGCGTGGCTTGGATTCTTTATCATAGATTTTGTCTTCATGAGAGAAACATTTAAAAGCTTGGAAACTGTGAAATAGTATTCCTAGAAATGGCAGTGTAAATAATTTAAAATGTAAGAGCATTTTGTTTTGAATGAAAGATCTGAATGTCACAAAATTCTCTGCAATTCGCTTTTCAAGGGTCAGCCCCTCTCTATTAAATGGATTTTTAGCTGCTTTTCCATGGGGTATAAGCTTAATATCCAGTATATCCTATATAAGGGAATTGTAGCCTTTTCAAGACGATAAGCTCAATAATTTGTTCTTTTTTATCTCTAACTATGATGATCCTGCTTAAAAGCAGATGACTGACTTTCCATTCTGTAGCTTCTACTATGTGGGAGAAAATCCACTGTAATTAAATCTAATAAAATCCTCTAATTCCCAATATAAACAATCCTCTGACATAGGCAATTCCCTTGAGTCTACATCACAGCCCAAGGAAAACAAAGAACAGGAGCTGTTTCTTACTTCCTTTTAAATATTTGATCATTATGGACAAACTTCTGCCCTAATTAACGGTAGCTGAAAGCCTTACTCAAAGTAATTATTTTTGAGACAGAATTTGGATTACTGATTTTTCTCTCACTTGTAACATTACTTTGCATAATGACTAAACTAGCATGTAATTTAGGCTGTATAAACAAGACAATAGTTGTCTGAATTGTTCTACAACACGTAGTGTTGTATTTCTCATTTTGTACTAGAAACAAAAGCACATAAATCCTGCTTGACAGGATTTGAGATTGAAAGTGCACTTGCAAAAGAAGAGCTATGTACCTTATTAAGCAAATGTACCAAAACTGAGGAAACAGCTTACAGGTATGGATTATAGCAATATTATTAATAATTTGCAGTGATACAGTACTAATTCCAAGGACATGGCAACTTCTATCCCCATTTAGGGTTTGGGTTAATGGAGTGTGCTGACAAAACCCCTTGTCCAACAGTATATTGTGAAGCAGAGAGAGCTTTGGGTACATGCCCAGCGCTTTAGCTACCTGCAGTATCATGCTGCTCTCCTTGTACCTGGGAGCTTTGAGACTAGGCCACCAGAGAGCACTGTGCTATTTCTGCTTGTATTCCTTACCTGTCTCTGCGTGTTTAAGGACCTGTTTTATTCAGTCTTTTTTTCTATGACACAGTAGAACTCAAGTGATTGTTGTGATTCTACTGGAATTCCCAAACATTTTGCTGTTGTTGTCCTGTGTGCATCCTGTGTGCAGCCCTTCCTTGACCTGACTAACCTCATTTGGGACCTTCACCTCACTTATGTCCCAGAAATCTCTTTTAAGCTCAGACCCAGTCCTGGGCTCCTTTGTAGAGGTGCTGTAGAGGTGCTGGTCTGCACTCGTGTCTCCTGGGTGGACCGGAGACCTGTGCTGTGACTGTGGCAATGCCTCCTCGGAACAGCCAGTCCTTGACATTCCTGAACTGGCCCATGATCTGAAATACCTGCTACTGAAAATGGATTGTGACATATGGCTACCAAACTATCTTATTTCTGCTATTCTTGACATATTTACCATGAAAGCGTAATGTATTACACTTTAAAAACAAATCACATAATTCTATATTGCGGTAGGCTAAAATATGTGTCAGAAAAGGAGAGGTAATAAATGGCTTATTTCATGGGGGAATATTTTGCTTAATGTCACCCTGTTTTCTCTGACATTTCCTCTGCCTTTCTGAATTTTTAGCCTTGTCATTGTGGACTGGATTCTTGTATTAAAGTACTTTGGAACTGGAAAATAAATCCATCCTCCTTAATTGCAGTGCAATTAGAAAGCTATATTGATTTAAAATATTGGAAAACATCAACCTTATCTCCAAACAGAGCTCAAACAGAGCTTTTTCATTTTTGTTGAAATGTTCTTCAGATCAAAGTAGCACCTTAATATTTTTAAGTTTAGTCACAGAACTGAGTTATGGATACTTCTTAATAATTTAATAGGATATATAATAAATGTTCTTTAGCTATTGCAGCAGAAAGGTTAGGAAGCTACTCATTAATTACTTTTGCAGCTTGTTGTTATTATTAGCATAATTTTAAAGAGTTCTCACAATAGCCCTCTCAGTAGCCTTATAGAGGCATGTAATAATGCCAACCACATAACTACCCGACAGAATAAAAATCTGCAGGAATTTCTATACAAGGAGGAAAAACAATTAAAAGTACTTCAGTGGAAGCTGTCCCAATGAATGAGCTGTTCAGCCCTGTTTACAGGAGGAAATGTTGAGGCACCAGAACAGAATTCCAAACCAGTCTCCAAGCAAGAGTGGTATTTCACAGTGCCTGCCTTTCTTCCTGTTTATGTGGCACTGCTGAAACTGCTGCAAGAAATGGAATAGACTTTGATGGTGTGCATTTGAATAAGTAATGGACTGTGGTAGGTGTCAAATTAGCTCTGTTGTTATTGAAGCATTTGGTTTTTTCTCTGTAACTATGAGCAAGCCATCTTACTTGTGTGTGCCTGTGTGGCTTCCCAACCTATTGACTTTATGATCTCTGTAAAAAAAGGGGAAAAAAAACCTGCTTAAGATGTCACCCAGTTTATTCTTTGGAGAACTGGGGGATCCTAGGTGACAGTGAAATACTTTAAGCTGTTTGTTTCACTGACAGGCTGACTTGATATTTCATCTCTAATGTTGTTCTAATTTCCTCTCAGAGTCATCATTCTTCCCCATCACTTTGGCAGTATGTTTCCAAGCCACCTGCATATATATAAATCTTGCGTCTGTCCCTGTCAGTCCCTGATCTTTCATCCCAGGCTAATGGTCTTGTTCTGAGATTGAAACTTCTGTTATTGCTAATCCTCAAATTCTTTCAACAGTTTTTAAGGAGAAAACACAAAAGCTGTTTTTCATCTTGGTGTTTTATTTTTTTGTTAATATATGACAAAACAGGTTTATTGTCAATCAGACAGCAGCATGTAGCATTGCTAAACAGATAAACACTTCCTTAGTCTTGGCCTCTTATGTGCTGGTGAGTAAAAAGCTCGTTTTCCTCAAACTGTGTCTGATTTAGATTAACAATACAGTGAAGAGAAGTTTAGAACCTGCTAGGGAATTGTCTTGGCTACAGGCAAAAGAAAGGAAGAGCTGACAGAACTAGAGTTGCACTTTTCCACTCCTTACTATCAACTGGCAAATAGAAAGGGCTGAGAAAATGGGAAGGTCTTGGCAGTGGGGATTTACAGCTCTTCTGTTTCACCACACACTGGCACATTGACTGCAGTCTGGTACTCTGAGAAGTCTCCTGAAGGCATCCAAGGTATTGGGGTTCTGTTGAAGGAGGGTCTTTTGCTGAAATTTTGATTGTATATCATGAGAGATTCTGGGAGCAAAGGGCAGATATCAAACTGAGGCACTTTGAAGGTCATCCGTTTGGCTGCTTTTTCATAACCCCCATAAGGCATGGCAGTCCTGGCATAAGGAAATACATGGAGTTAGTAAACAGAGCAAAGGTAAACAACAGGATTTATAAAATAGATAACCAAACTTATCAAGAGTCTATATTTTGCTCCTGTTGCAGTTGACTGGCCAATGAATCCTTCATGAAAACAGAGATGTATCCATTGCCCATGTATTAAAATTATGTAAACACACATACATTGCTGTGCACTTCCTTCACCCTTGTTGCATCAATCTTCATCAAACCATACACCTTTCACACCTGTTAGTATTCTGCATATGTAGCAGGCATTATTGCAGAAATGAGTGAGATGTGGGTTTGTCCTTGGTACTGATGTCCTGAGGCTATGGAGGTGAGTGGAAAAATTGTATAGAGAGGTTAACAAAAAATTGAAGTGCTGTGAAGTATATGGCTGCTGATCATAAATATTTTTCCTGAGCTCTTGAATTTCAAAGGGATGCAGTAAAAAACAGTGGCAAACTACATCTCCCGGTCAAACAGGGAGAGAAAGAAAGGCAAATAGGATTAAAGTCCTTTTATCCAACTGCATAGGTTTTCTGTGCATAATCTGAATTAAAATCTCTAGCTCTTAATGTATTTTGTCTTTGTAGTCTTCCAAACATTTATTCTACTGGAGACTGTGCTAAGCAAAATGACATGCAACTAAAACTTATTTACAGTGCACAAGACAGGAGGACTATGGTCAGCATTATTGTGTTTGCTCTTGCTAAATAAACTGCATTGAATATCTAAGAGGACTTACCGGTTAAAAGACTTGTAATGGGGGAAATCAGGTTTGGGGCTGTATGACAGTAAGTCCGTGGAGAACTGACTTTTGTCCTCAGGGCTGATACCCATCGCTCGTTCCCAAGGGGAAATATAAGTTTTAAATATAGTAACTTTTTTACCTCCTGACTTTCCATCTGTAAACAGAGGAAGGTAAAGTAGTTAGATGGCACTCTAACTGCATTGTGCTTCTGTATTCTGCTACTGAAGTTGAGGCACCAGCTTTGTTTCCAGATTCTGTAACTCCTACATCAATACAAACTTTTATGGTTAGATTTCTGTTTTAAAAAGACGATCATACACCACTTCTGTCCTTATCTACAAAAGATGGTACCATAGCCTAAGAGCCACTTATCCAGGAATTTGCATTAAAGCATATATTTGAGAGCTAATGTTTCATTCTTCTTTTTGGTTGCTCATATAGAAAGAACCAAAGTCCTCACCTCATAATCTCTTTCACTAACGGGGGAAGCTTTATATAAGGAAAGATGCTATATAATTTCTTAATTTACTTTTCTTTATTTTCTGTCAGATCATGGACATGGCATTTTCTTTGTGATTACGTGAACAGACATTCATCTTTTTCTCTCTCTGAACTGGGATGTTAGAAACAGGTCTGTCTCAATCACCTGAAGACGGCTAAAAACAGTTTGCAAATATTATCTGATATCTCACTGGAAGTTAAAATCCTATCAGTGACTAGAACTGCACTTTGTTGTAAAGTCAGACACTTGATTGCTAGAAATTTTAGATCATCTTCTACCTGATCCATTAAGCAAATTAGTTCAGACAAGGGATTTAATTTTGCATTTCCCTTCCCTTCCCCCAGATGTATATAATATCATCTTGCTAGTAAGAACATTTACAAGAATCTCATTTTCATTGAAAAAAAATAAAAACAGCTACTTCCCTCTTTGTTTGTGAAGTATTTAAACTAAGCAATTTACCAGCAAATTGATTGCTGGGGTTGAAACATAAAAGCAGCTGGGATCTGTCTCAGGAGTGAAAGCTATAGGGTGATATTAATCCTCCTTCTCCCTGCACACAGGATAACAATGAAGAAAAATCTGTAAGACTATACAGATTGCTTTTTCACAGGAAATGTAAAGGCTGATTTCAATATAAAACACACATTATTCCAGAATGTAAATGAAAAAACTTGAATTTTACAAGTCATTCCTTTGGTTACTCAAGGCATTTATTGCTTGTTCCCAAGCCAATTTGGTTTTTTGTAAAAACCTATAAAGACTGTTAAAGTTTTGGTTTCATCTGCTAATTCTTATACTATGTGTTTGTTTCTAGAGATTTCTGGCCAAACTAAACAGAGGATAAAATCAGGCAAAGAGTAAATTGAATTATAACTACTTTTACTTATAAAGATATTGCCTCAGTGGCCCAGTGGTGGTTACCAGACAACTTTTAGAAATAATTGATGTTCCTTTCTGAAGATCATCCAAAAAGTGTTCTTTGTTTAGGTAGAAGCTTTGATTTGAAATCAGGGCTCAGATATTCAAGTCTGATACTCAGGCTACTGATGTAAAGAGTTAATACCACTGTCTCCAGTCATGGTCAGTGTGAAACCCTTGAAAGGCAGGACAGCCACTCTAGCATGGCTTAGCTGCACTGGCCTACTGCTCTATTAGCCTTAGGAGCTCAGCAGATAAGTTTCCTGTAATTTCTGTGGTCCAGTCAAGGAACATATTTCTGCCTCCTGCCTGTGGTTGAGCAACATGGAAGCATACAAACAAAACCATCAAGATAAAAGCAGTTTAACTCTTCTAGACTTTACACTGGAACTTTCTTTGGAAGAATCCAGGTGTTAGATTAATTTGCTTATCCTTGAGAGTAGGCTTGGCATGTGGTCTGATAGCTTTAGATTCCTGTTCTTGCAGAGAGATACTTGCCTTTGTCAGTACCATCACCTCCTTCTCCACCACTTCCAGATGATTTCCCTGCATGCTCCCCTTCACCATCTGTGGCGCCTCCTCTGCTTCCAGGCCTAGGAGGGACACCGGGATGCTGCTGTGTACTGGAGCCACTGGAGCCGTGCTGGCCAGCTGGCATCCCTCCTACCATCCGCCCATGGGCATAGCCATGAGCATCTTCCCCATAGTGCCCTCCTGGTGGGATGAACTTCTGAAAGTGATCCTAAGGGAAGAGGAAAGAGTGTGGTTGAATCTCTGTTACAGGACATGATCTATTTGTGTTTGCAGGGTTGGGTCCCAGAATGTGAACTCCCGAGTCTCTGATCTGACTGGTTCTGTGTCTCTGTTACAAAGCCAGTGGCAGAACTCCATGTGACTTATTCCCTTTGTTCACTACAGCAGCAGTTGTGGAACAGCAGAAGTGGCAATGGAAGCACACACGCCTCATAGTCATTTTATGTGATCAGGGTGTAGTCAGCAATGATGACTATGAAAGAGAGGAGGCGGGGAAAGGAAATTTAGCTTTTGCCAGAGCATGTGGAAGTCCAAACAGAGATAACATTAGCTAACCTGTGGGAAAGCAAGCTGGGCAAGAAAAAGGAAGTGTTTTCATGTCAGAGTTAACCCCAGCTCGATTACAGTGTGGGAATTAAGTGTTACAGGCCACCAGAACACCAGGGTATCTGTGACAACACAAAAGGCAGGGAGATGACTGCCTTTTTGCCTGTTTTCCACATATATGAAGGTCTGCTTGTGGAGGAATATTTACATGTTGAGAAAAACTGAAGAGATAACAGCCTGGGAAAACAGAAAATACTTCCTGGAAACCACAAGGGGGAAATAACAAAAAGGAAGAATTTTGTTTGTAGCAGTATGTGAATTAGCAAACCAAATCTAACCAACAGTATAAGAAAGTTTTATCCATCAGTAAAATAAATTGGTCTTAAGTTACAGACCATTCACTCTCCCTTGTCTAGGCTAGAAGGCACATTCTCTGCAGTATGTAGTAAAAGAGCAAACAATCCATGCAGGATTTATAGACCTTGTGGTGTACATTTTGGCATACTATCCTGTCTTTGCCCACAGAAACTTTAATAAATGCTTGTGTGGAATAGAAACTGATATAGTATGTTCAGAAAAATGTTTTACGTATTGGTCATAAGTGACATCAAAACTTGACTCCTGTCAGACTTAAAAAGGTATCTCTTGTGTAGTACAGCCTACACAACTATATAATAAGTAACCTGGGTTATATATCACATACAGTCTTTCCTGTTGGACTAGGAGATTGGCTATTAGATGCACAAAGATGCAACAAATACACGTGAATGACATTGAATGAATCTGTGGTTCCTCATGCTGCGATTCTACCTGTATACATTAATCTCAGGCAGCCTCAGAGATGGCTCTCAAAGCGTTAAGGCTTTCTCAGTGCTCTTACACCTAGCACAGTTTAGCAAAAAGAAGCTTTCCAGGCTGTAAACAGGCTTCCAAGGCCAGCTGTTCAGTCAGCTAAAAATAGTCGAGAAGTGAAAACCCCAGAAGGCTCAAGGCAGAATTAGCTAACCCTCTGCTCCCTGTGTCTCCCACAACAGTGTCCAGGGTTTCACAGCAGGTCACCAGGCTGCAACCCAGGCAGGCAGCCAGCTGCAGGCTGAAGTGGCAGAGCTGGTGCCCCCGGGGCCTTTAGGGACTGTCTGTCCTTCTCCTAGCTGCAGGGAATTCCCTTTTTAGGAACAGAGGAGGTAATGTTCCTGTGAATGTCAGGAAGCGCTGAGAGGGGAGAGGATTGTGAGCATGAAGCTGTACACAGGAGCTAACAGGGCGATCTGCTCAATTATGCATGGCAGCTATGTAGCTGTAAAAAGACAAACTGAACAAGGGTATTTTGAGGGTTAGGGGTCAGAATGAGGTTATTTTCAAAATGTTAATATATATGCTTCTACTTATTTGCTCGCTACTTTCAAAACAGAATTTGCATCTGTTTTCCTTCAAGTTTCACCCATGCTGTGTGCCCTTTCTGAGAATTAAATGCTTCTTTCTCTTTTCCTGTGGTTACTTACTTGCCTCTCCTGCAACAGGGAAAAAAAGTCACAAAGCATCAGCATAACATGACCTGCAGTAAAATGGGCTGTTTTGTTTCTGCACACAGCAGTATTTGATGTGACTAGGGAGGGGCATCATTGTCATCTGGTGTTATTTTAAATTGCAGTATCATCACTAAGTAGGAATGAAGTTTGTCTGAAACAGAAGGTCTGTATCAGGAAAGCCTCTCCTAAATCTTATTTAGCTGCAAATTAAATTAGTTTGATTTGCCTTAAGCTAGTTCATGATTCTTCATGGGCCTGCTGAGAAAACATCTGATCTGCTAAAAGGAGGCAACTCCATTCAGACAGGAAAAATATGTTTTTCATGCAACACCCAGTCTACTCACCTTCTAGAACAAAAATATAATTTTCTTTAGTTTTGACCACCACAATTGTTTGTCTTAGCTCAAATTAACGTGAGGCCAAGGGAAATTAATATTTTTGATAGTCCAAGACAGTGGAGCTCAGGAATGACAGCCTCAAGCAGGAGTCTCAACATAGTCAAAGCTGGGTAGGTACAGCTTTGTCTCCAGTACTTAGAGCACACTTCTGGTCAGAATTTTAGAGGTTTGGAGCTCACATTTGAGGAGAATGCATGTCTTGGGCCACTTCTAACAGCATGTGGAACTTTTACATATATGTATATTCACATCATAAAACCAGCCTCTCAGTTAGTATTGATTGACCGTGTTGATGGGAGTTCCAGGAGAAAAGTCCAGGAATGTCAACTGAGATGGTTGACAACCTTCTCCTTTTGGGTCTGGGGACAGATCACACAGCTCTTCCTGTCTGTGCATTGTTGGAGGTAGTGAGTATTTTAAGTCCCTGGGCATCCCTAAATCCATTCTAATAAGAGAACGTTTGTTGCAAGTTCATGTGATGGGTCCCTGCTGCATTGGCTAAACAAATTGAACTCATGTGTTTGAAGTCCTTATTGCTAGCAAGTGCCTGCTCTTGCAGGCTGAGTGCTTAGATGGACAAATTCTGCATTCTCTAGAGCATGTGCCTAATAAAAACTAGATAATGAAAGATGATCCAACTAATGGAGCTGAGATCTCTATGTGTCTCAAGGCCCTGACGTCACTGCAGGCAGTCCCCAGGAGAGACACTGTGTGCTCCCCTTCAGCTCCTTGCTGTGCCCTGAAGAAAATGATTGAGGCCACCAAATGTGTTTCTATTTCCACCTCACTGATAAAGAGCTCCCCAAATGTTTGATGCCTATGTAGTTACTAACACTTCTGAAGTTACTGGACTGCGTCGTCGCCGTGGCAGCCACTCAAATGCTCCTTAATGGTGGGATGGGAGATTTGAAATTCAGACACTTGGAGAGTCTCACAGACTGCCTGCTGTTTTTACCAAAGCGTGGGCCTCAGTCCTTCATTTGGAATAGTCTTAAATCTATGACTCACTTTTTTTAAAAGGATGAAAAAAGAAGCTGTTGAAGCATCTTACACTATTTTTTTTAACTTGCTACCCCAAGAGGCACAGCAGGTTGAGCTCCTGCTTTTTATTTCCAGGTCCATTTCTGATTTGCTTTTTAATCTTAGGCAAAATATTTTTTGCCTCTGTGTCTGAATTTACCCACCTAAATAACAGGAATTTTTTTAATCTAATGCTACCCAAAATTAGACATATCTTATTTGTATATTTTATATAATCTTTGCCACATTTTCTTTGTGGATGAAAGAAATTGTATTTCAGAATTTTGGTCCAGAGTTTTCTGACAGTGCTCCATCAAACTGCTGTGGAAAAGAAAGGGCTCTTTTTTTCTGTTACTCTGCTTTTCCCACACCAGTCACTTCTTGAATAAGAATGCATTTGACTCCATGTTCACTCTTACACAGCTTTGAGTATAGTGGGACCTCTAGGTCTTCTGCACCAACCCACCTTCAGTGCAGCAAGGCTCATTTTGCTAAAGAAGTTACAATCTCACCTGGCTCGCTCCACTTAGGTCATAACCTGAGACTTGTATTTTAGTCTGCAGTTATCCTGTAATGTTTGTTCAAGAGGTTTAATATACCATGCAGAACAGAACTGCTAGAAAAAATTATTTTCCTAACATTTCCCCTTTAACCTTACCTCCACTGATCTTGATTGCCATTCATTTAAGTACATTAAGGAGCATACAGAACCATCAGTGCATGCTCCTGTAATAAACCAAGCAGCTGCATGATGACATCTTTGTTTCTCTATCTTTGTTTCCCTTCAGACACTGTATCATGCCTGGCTATTTATTATGTGAGAACTCTGAGGGAGGTTGGTTTTACTGCTGTCTGCTGTGAAACATCACTTTTGGTTTGTAACATAATAACTTCCATTTTCTTCCTGCTACTTCTGCCTGCTCTGAGCTCTTGTCTAGCACCAAAAAGAGTACTGAGTAACTCCTGCCATTATCCAGAACAGCAGTAATCCAATTCTTTTGACTTCTTAGATTTTGTTTCACAGTTGGCATCAGCTTAAAAGAAACCTGAAGTTCAGCAGAAATTGCCAACACATTTCAGTTTGTTTTCATACAAGCTTTGCCATGAGTGGAAGCTGCACTTAATTTTAACTTGTGGTTGAGTGTAAGAAAGCACCAAGGTGGGGATTTTGATTGTGGGTGAGTGTGGTTTTTGAGGTACTACTGCTCATAATTGTCTGTTTAGATATTGGTTATTTCACCTTTCTAATTATTTTAATGGAAGATCTGATAATAAAACATAAAAAGGAGGAGGGGAAAGGAAGGTCTCTTCCATGTAACCCAAATCAGACCATGGTTTTTGACTAGCAGAAGGACTGTACTGAAGGATTCTTACTGGAAGAAAGACAGAGTAATGGCAACATGCCAGACACATAACTATGGCTTTGTTTTCAGTTTCCCCTTAATGCCTGGCAGCAAGGTGTTAGAAAGTTTTAACTGAGGTTAAAAAGCAGAGGTGGGATCTCAAAAGGAGTTAGGTGGAGGGCTAATAAATAATGAGTGAGGCTAAGAAATATTGTTTTACATGATCTTAACGTGTTTGAGGCCAAACAAATTTAGCACTGTGAAGGAAAGCTCTGTGAGCTGCTGGTCTATTAACTGCTGAACAGTGAAGTGGGATTTAGGACATTGAAAGACAAGACCGAGACCCTGTCTGTGATTTTGGGTTATTCATTAATCTACTCCATGGTTCAATTTCACCATTAAAAAATAAATGTATTGATTTCCCTCATTCTCTAGTTGGCCAGATGATACAGTAATAGAGCACATAACAAGATAGGATTTCATCATGGTCTTTAGTCAGTAATAAATTATATCTTGCAGCTCCACAATGAAATAAAAATATCCTCTGAGACATGGAGAGAATCACAGTTCCTGTGGGTGGCACACAGCCTGGGGTTAGGAGAAGAAATCCTACATCTCGTTTACTAGACAGGGTTCAGAAGAACCCAGCTTTTCCAGCACAGCACCAAACAAGGAAGATGTTGCCCAAATTCTGCCTGTTTGGTAGGATATTGGAGCCTCTCCCTAAAACCTTCTCCTTGTACTGTATATTTGCAAGCAAAGTGAGTCACACTATTGAAAACAGTTCCACAGTAGGTAGTACATTTCATTTTACTCATGTTGGGAACGGTCAGTCCTTTTGACTGGGGGTTTAGCTATTGTTTGCCTTTAACTGGATGGGTAGAGCTGCAGCAGTGACAGAGAGAGTGACAGGTTTTCACTTCTGCATGGAGCTGTCTGACATTCATGTACACACAATATATATTTCCTCTACTACAAGTAAGAAGAGTGATCTGATTGTCCAGTGTGGATTTTTGGCTGGAGGAAAAGGAGGAGGAGAGAAGTAGAAGGGTGGGTCAATGACACATGACTGCTGAGATCTTCTCCCTTGTGAGGAAGGTTTATGGCTGCAGCACAGGCTATTCTGGAATCCCTTATATGGTTTGGATTTATTTTTAATAACCTTTCTCTTTGTGTGTTATTATATTACATTATCTTGCTGGTAAACTTCTTTTGTGGGAAAGAAACAATCCATACTCCATCCCAGACCTGCCTTGCTCTGCTTTCTTAAGTGTGTCCTGAGAATATTTTAAGACAAGACAGTTAAGAAATCTCTGATATGAAAGCAGAAAACACATCACCAGCTTCAAATTCCTTCTCTGTCCCACAGCCTCAAAGACACAAGAACTTCTTTGGGATGGGAAGCAAAGGACATGGAAGTTAATTGGGAGGAGGAAGTAACTAGGTGTAGCAGTAGGACTTCTTACTCTGCTCTTATCTTCCTCACACACTTGTCTTTTGTTTAAGCTTTCTTTTCTGCATCTGCCTTTGAGCAGATAGAGGAGCAAGAAAGGAAGAGAAAAGAAAGCTAATTAGATAGTGCAATCAAACGGGCTTTTTGATGGAACTTGTTTGGTGCTAAGGTCAGGTGCCGTCCTGATGGTTTGGAATATAACAGGCTGCAGATCTGTTGCCTTTACCTGCTCAAGAGCACCCAGCTCTCCAGACAATGACTCAGTTGCTGCGATTGCTCAGCTTTTCTGAATGGTCTGACTGCAGCAGCGCTGCTCACTCGTGCTGCCTGCGGTGATGAGAGATTTCCCGCAAAGGCAGTGGATGCAACCAGCGAGCACATGGAGCAGCCACAAGACAGGAACAATTGTGTTTTGATCTTGCTAAACTGACCCCAAGCGAGGGCTGTAGGGCAGACCGAAGTCCTCCTGCACTGACCAATGGAATTTTATTATCTGTACCATGGATGTGGAGAAAAGACCTGGAAGTGAATCATGGAGGATTTTAAGCAGAATGCCAGCTGCTGTTTGGAGACCATGCCATGGTTGTCCTACAGCAAACCCATAAAGAAAATCCTAGGCTTTTTAGAGTATTTTCTAACCCCCAACTACATTGCTCCATGGCACAGGATCTTAACAATCATGCGAAAAGGTCTTGGGAGCAGATTCACTACAGAAAGGGTGTGGAGTGAAAGTCAGGCACAGATGAATAAACGAAGTAGGAACAGCAGCTAACAAAAGAGAAGAAACTGTCATCAGTATTTGTCATGTTAGTCATGGAGTCACTGTGCATGTCCAGTCTTGAGCCAATTTGTCACACCTTATTTGTTTTGGATTCTTCTGATTGGACATTCTTTGGTGACACCCTCAAATTTTTGAGACTTTGGACTTTAGCCTATTCCATCCAATTATTATATTCTCACTACTCACTGCAGCAGATGCTCACATATGATTGGCCCTCATATGTTTTAGGAGCTGTGAGATTGCTGAGTATTTATAAAAACAGCATGCATTTCTCTAGGATATTCATCTGTCTGAAGTTCAACATACCATTCATTCTCACATTCTTTCTAGGAGAAAATTCACGGAAGAAATGAAGTACTTAAAACACAAAGAGATGAAGAAACTGCCCAAGGTTTAACATCACATGATATGCTTGCTGTATCTCTGGTCTGTCATCCCTAATGTATAATCTTACTGTTGTAATTTTATTTTTTTTTAAGTTACGCATCTTTCCACATTCTGATTTTTAAGTTGTCCTTTTTAGAAGTGAGCCATAGATATTTTCTTATTGCTGCTTTTGAAAACATCATAGTGCTAAAAGATAGTGTGTTTTTGTTTGGCAAAACATTTGCTTCAGCTTAACTTTTATAGTTTTCCTTGAGTTTTGTTGGACTGGAAAATAGATGCCATAAATAAATATAATAAAATGTCACTAAACCAGCTTTAAAGAACATCAGAAGATGAGGTGGTGCATCAAAATGCATATGAACCTTAAACATTTTCCATTTGTTTTATGAATTCTGATAATGTGAATAGAGAGTTTCATTTGTAAAAGTTTAAAAGACTTTACACCTGCAACTAGCTATAGAAAGAAGTTTAAATGAAGTACTAACACAGGAGAAAGAGAAAAGAAAAAGAATGTCTGTATTTATACACCATATTGGAAAGGAAAATGTTTTAGAAGAAAACAAACTGGGCTTCTGGCAAATTAACTGAAAATGTTTCAGAGTCAGGTTAGAGATTTTGCTTGTGGAACTTGCAGATATTAGCCAAGGACTCTGTCCAGCAGAAAGCATAGAAGTATCCCTAGACTAAAAATAGAACTTCATCTACTGGAGCTCAAGTCAAACCTGGATGGATCATTGCCATCATGCAAAGAAGAAATGGAATGGGTACAAAACCAATTAGCCCTGCCCTGAGGTCTGAACAGCTGCCAAACATGCAGCCTTCCTTCATCACTCAGTACTGAATTTTGTCATGCTTCTCTATGTGTGGTACCAAATATTTGCCAGAGGAAACTAATGCTGCTGCCAAAAGGAAACAAAACGTGTATTTGTGTAATTTTGTTTTCTTGCTTCACTTCTTTGCTAGTAGACTCTCTCTACCCTCCACCCACACACATTAAAACAGAAGACAGCTTGGGCACACTCCATTCTTGTTTTCCCTGAGTGTATGGAGTAGCATTTTAGTCTTTATCTTCAACTTACCACAGAATTGTCAGTGAAGGCATCAGGGTTATTCTCGTAAATGAACTTCTCCACTCTCAGTTGACGTAATTTGAACATTTTGGATCCTTTGTTAGTGAGGAGAGAAAGCTCTTCTAGCATCACATCTCTGGGGATGCTGATCTTCTTCCCCAGGTTCAGCTTGGACACCTCTTGTGGCATAGCTACAAAACATATACAGTGGGACACTTTAGAAAGTACTCTGGTCCATGTCTTTTGTCTATTGCTTCCTAGCATCAGTAGTGACTTCAAAACATCCAAATTATCTTCTAAATTAAGGTTTTAGGAAACTATCTGTGCACCAAGTTTTTACATTGATGACACTTTGGATACAGATGTTTGGGATTTACTCTGGATTGCAATCAAGGCAAATCTGCAGAGAGAAGTTGCGTAGGGGTGGAGCTAGATGAATGTCTCCCACATCTGAATCATCTCAGTCAGTGCAGCAGGGTTTCTTGTTTCTGCCTAAAATCACTACTTTTCCAAACCCCTAAAACCTTCCTCATGCTGTCAAAAGTAAAGAAAAGATAAAGACATCACAGTTACTTAAAAGTTACCCTACCTAATATACACATGTTCTGTAGAAAGAAAAATGTTCCAGGTTATATTCTTCCTGCTCTATTAACTTCTCTAAGAGACTGTGTCTTTTTCAGCTAACAAGTGCTGGAATCAAAGAAACTCTCTCATACAAAGGAGAAAATAAGCATGAAACAAACATTATAAGAGAGAGACCAACTAGAACTTATCTAGGCACTACAATATTGGCACCTGTAAAAGATCATGTTTTCTGTCAATTTACACCAGTGTGCACCCAAATTAATGCTGCAGGAGAATACAAGTTTACAGAGTGTAACCTACATCGACTTTTGACGTGAATGTGTGCAATACTTTTCAGCTGTAAGATAGAAAATGTGATGTGGTTGAAGGCTGGGCTTCAGTAAAATTTGTGGCTCTGCCTCCTGGTATGTTCACTGCATATCTTGCTTTGGGAGTTCAGTCAGACAAGGTGTGAAATTTTAAAGGCTGAAATTCGGGTTGAAATCCAAACAATTCTTACATGTGTGGTTTTGCATATCTTACCTTCATGTGTCAGCTTCCCAATGAGTTTAGTGGACTTTTTCCTTTTAACAGGAGCAGGAGTCCCTGCAAGGGGCATTCCCACAAAGAGTTCTCTGCTTTGCTCTAAACACACAAGGAAATGGAGAATGAAACACTGGAAAAGTATGTCTTGCCTCTCTTTTAGTTGCCATCTACAGGTAAAAGATACACAGCCTTCATTTCACACACAGGTTCTTTTCTATCCCTTCCCCATGTTGGAGCTAGTGGAAGGTATCATCCCATACAGGATATCATCAGCAAGCCATTCTGGGCTTCTCTGGAGACTCAGCATTCTGACAAAATATGGTAGCAGATCCCAGCAGAAGCATTGCCAATGTGCCATGTAGCACTGTCATCCAAAAGAGGCAATTTAATTGCAACAAAGCAGTCTCCCAGAATCCACACGTGCTGTAGATACTTTGTTATCATCTTGTGCTGCAGTAACAGGATGTCACTTTGAAAATTTGCTCCATGATGCAATGTTATAAAAACGTGCAGTTAGCATTAGATTGTAATATATACTTTTGGATGAAGATTTCAGGTCTGTCCATGAGTTATTTGGAGCACTTTGCATCATGTGCAGTTTTGGTTTGGATATTTAGATAGTCCTTTTAGAATTAGAATAGTTATTCAGAAAGTCACCAAGCTGCAAGATTGGAAGGGGGGGAAAAAAACCAAACCGACAAAATTCCAAGTAGTTCTGTCTTTTGTGACTGCTACTGTTTTGTTACAGAAAAGCTAGAGGAGGAAGGCACAGGAAAACCTGTTAAAGTTGTTCACCCAATTTCTTTGAAGTCACTTGCATCTCTATCTTATGTATTGATCTTATCCAGTATCATTTTGAAGGGGGCAAGAGGAGAAGAGGGGGATTTCTTCTGGTGCAGTGTTTCCCATCTCTGTCCCCAGACAGGATGAGAGATCTGAATGGCAAAGCCAGGGAAAATCAGGAGTGATCTCAGCAATTCCATTTCAGGCAGCTTCTGAGAGTCCTTCTTAGGGGTTATTACACATAATGTAAGTACAGCAAATGCCTTGCCTTCACTTCAGCACTGTCCATGCCCAAGGAACAGCATATAGGGGACAGATCCCCACCTAATACATTGCAATACAACACAAAGAAAAATGGGCAAAAAAGACCCATTGGTTTCAGCTGCAGCAATAACTAACCACGACTGTCCTTGTGATTCTTTGTATTTTACTTGCTTAAGATTTCAGAACTGAAAATCTGTGAACTATGAGTTATATTTTAAAACTAGCAAGCAAACAGCTGTAACTAGGAGTTTGTATACCACCCTTCTGATCAAGATATTTTAATCTCCTGTGTATTCTGAAGTATCATTCCACCGTTACTTCCTTTGCAACATGATTTTTATGTGGTGGAGTGGTGATAACTGTTAAAAGAAGCCCAGCCACAGCAAAACAGTGCCAATCACATTGGCAGATATTCCCTTGGATTAGTTTTTCTTTCAGATTTGAAAGAAATGCTTTGAAAGAATACTGAGATGCTGCCTGTGTAGTTCACATCATAAATGAGCCCATCCTGGGGTATTCCCAAAGCAAGTGTGAGCAGGTGCAGCCATGACGCACGCGCTGCACATTCTCCTCAAGCAGCCAGACATCTGCTTGGCTCTATAAGAGAGGCAGGCCCTGCTTGACAGGAAAGGGGCAGTGCTGCCAGGAGACAGCAGAGGTGAGAAGGTTATGGCCCATCTGATGGCTCCTAAAACTGGCAAAACAAAGAAAAATCATCTGTATGCCACAAACATGAATTCCCTAGGGCAAGGCAGAAAGAGACAGCCATGGTGGAGAGCTGTGCTCATCACACTAATTCCCAAGCAGTAGTGAGGACAAGTCCATCCCATTTTGCTGTCCTTCTTTACTAATCCAGCAGGACTGAAGATAGAAAAATGTCCTGTATGCAATTGGTCTAGCATAAGGAAAGGAACAGCAGTCTCCCACCATGGACAGGGTCCAGAATTACACAGTACTGCTGCTCTCTCAGCCCTCCCAGAAGCTGCTGGAGCCTCACACCCCATCCTCACTATCTCTACATAAAACCAGGGCTTTCAGCTCTGTCCCCTGGTTCAATTCCTCTGTCTTTTTGTGCTTTGATCTTTGCAGCAGTCATTGGTGCTGCAAGCCAAACCAGTATTTACTTCTCTAGCACCTGCACTATTTTGCTGCCCAGTCAACTCACCTCAGGCTTGCAGTGCCAGGCTCAGACCAGCTCATGCAGCTGCTCCAGAGCTCAGCAGTGGCTGCTTCCTCCCAGCCTGTCTCTGGGTGCTGTTTCTGGGTGCTGCTTGGGGAGGCTTGTCCAGCAGCCCCACTCTCCCAGGGTGCCTGGGTGCAGGGAAGCTCTGCCCAGCACAAAGTGCTGATGCAAAGTGCTGTGAATTTGACTCCTGAAGGCTGCTCGCACAGGCATCCTGCAGTTATTAATAGCCAAAGGCCCAGAGGGCAGAGTCTCAGATAGCACTGCTGCCATCCCTGAGGAAAGGGGAAAAGAAAAGGTTGCACCTCCAGTCTCCTGCAGGAGGTCTCCTGCAGTCACTGTCGCAATGTCCAGGCAGACCAGGCTCTCCATAAGCAGCTCACTTCTTCCTCCTCTTTATTCAATTAAACATGCAGTTCCTCTTCCTCCTCCTATTGCTTTTTGATGCAATTCATAAAACCTTCTCAATACCCTGTTTGTCAGTAATGCCTCAAAAGCTATCTTGGGTCTTGCTCTGTTTTACACTCTCCTTCTGCCCCTTCTTAATCATTCATTCTACTGTCCTCTGGGCTGTCATATATATTTCCTAACATGCCTCAGAAAATACAGAAGCAAAATAATGGAATGCATGAAACACGAAGTAGTAGAAAAACCCACAAAGTCTAGAAAGTTATTTACAGAATTCTGGGAAGTAGCTATTTAATATGTGTGGAAAACCCAACTGAATCAAAGAGCAAGGAAATTAATTTCCTGATTAATGACAGAAACATGGTTGATAGCCTGCAGCTTTGTACATACAAATAACTCCCCTTAACTCCTGTTCATTATAAGGCAACTCTATCCCTTTTTCCTGCCTACCCAATTGGGTTCTGGTTTTAGGATGAAGGAAACATATCTCATTTTACTGGGATACTCAAAGATGCACATACCTTTCAGCTTCTGAATAAGGCAAAAATCCTCCAGAATACATTGTCTTTCTATTTCACATTGGAAGACTGAATCCCTATTGGATCAAAATCAAGTTGTCCATTGAATAATCCTAGAGTCTAGTGAGGAGAAAAAAACCCAAAACACAGTTGTGATTATAGTAGAAAATTGTCTGCACAGAGAATTGCAAGCAGAATTGATATAAAGGAACATCAGGAGATAGCCACTTTTCCCCTAAACTTTGCCGTTGTTTTTTCCTGCACCAAATGCATATAAAACTTTGCAGTGTGATAACTGGGTTGAAAGCACTAAGTGTTAATCCCCAGTACTGTTAGGAAGGTCCTGTAGAAGGCTGCTGTAACATTCCTATAGGCAATAAACAGTCTTTATATCCTGCTTGGCATTAGGGCACATATGGCATTCTTCTGGCCTAAAGTTTTCCTTTTTCCTCTTGCTTGCATCCATATAACCACAATGTATACCTTGGATTGTGCCTATTTCTGATTCTCCCTCATTTATATCTACTGTAAGAGCAGACATGTGCTTTCCACTACCAACAAGAACGCTGCATCCTTCACTGAGCTGGGATGATACACCAGGGTGATGTCCAGCCCAGATCCTGCCCTCACACTCCCATGCTGGTGATTCAGGAGCAAATCCCTGGAGCACTTCCAGTGTAAAGTAAGCACAATTAAACTGTAAACACCCACTGCCTGTTCTGGGCACCATCACAGAGCTTCATGCCTGTTGAAGGCATTTACATCTGCACAAAGCTGGAGGGTGTCAAATGCTACTGTCACAGCTGACCATCTGTCCACACGTCACACCCACTCTGCACAAGTGCAGGTGGCCACAGAGGAGCGGGTCTCTTGGTGTTGCCAAGCCCTGCTCACTATAGATTGTACAAGGAGGAGTATTTTTCTCACACATTAATTCTTCTGGATTGGTTTAGCACCATGCTTGACATTTGGCCAGTGTCTGCTGTTACGTCCAGTTGTGCTCCTTGAGATGCTGCTCTCCTATTCAAATTCCCTGTGCTCTAAACACTCATTCATCATTCATCAAGGGAGACACTGCCTGCCACAAGGTGGTGGCATATGGAGAGAACAGGGTGAGAACAAACGCAATGTGCTGCTTTGTTGCTTAAAATCAGAGCCCTTTGCCTCTCCCAAAGACATGAGGTAGAGTTACATCTCAATTTAAGAAGTCTCTAGCTCCATTTGGATAATCATCTGAGAAATTAATGTGATTTATATCATCAGAAGAGAAGTTGAGAAACACAGCTACCATTATATGGCACTTCTTTGCAGTAACTAGGCTGATGCTAAACTCTGCCTCATCTCTACTTGCTTCCAGCAGCTGTTTTCAGACCACTTTATAGTGGTTGTTTTATTTCTCCAGTCGTCTGCTGTGCCTTCCTGAGCACAAATTACACCTTAGAGGAACAGTTTGTGCCAGCTGGATATCATGTGGGAACCTGATGGATTTTGAGGGATGGTGTAGCTCCAAAAGATGATGTAGCAGGGAAGTATGTGGTTGCTCTTCCCTGTCACATGATTTGGTGCACCTCTGCTTCCTCCCACCCCAGGCAGCTGTGGAGGGAGAGAAGCTGAGCATGCTGGAAGGAAGCAAGAGTGCCCTATGGTAATTGGAAGGGAGCAGGAAAAAGATGAGATCCCTCTTATAAAACTGAAGAGAGACTAGGGAAAAGCAATAGCAAGATGGAGAGAAGGCATGTCTAGCATGGTGTGTGAGAATCTCAAACAGACTATGAGCAGGCATACTCTGGAATTAGGACCAGGAACAAAGTACTGTTCAGGGTGAGCCAACTCCAGGAGACAAGAGTCTGCTGTGGGTCCCCAGCCCAAAGGGACAGAGACAAGCAGGGTTAGGACCAAGGCCAAGGGTGCTGAAGTCCACATATAAGGAGTGATGGGAACCATGGTCTGATGGGAACAAAGCATTTGTTTGCCTAGTCAAGGTCTCATGCGAGAAGTATACATATACCAGGTGAGACATGGACCTAAGAGTGCATCCGCAAGGAACTGAACAGAGCCTGAGCCTTGAACATATTAGTATGGCACCAGCATTTATAAGGTGATTTGTATAAAGCACTCTTGTGTCTGACACTTAAGAACCAAGACACAACTTAAACTGAGATTCTTACCTCCTAGTCTACCTTCAAATAAAATTATATGTCTTTATTTTCAGTTACCACACTGAGAACTGAATACTGCTCCTTTCTCCTTTCTATACATGGTTTCTCCTGAGACATAGGAATGCCTAGTTCACAAGTCTATAAATGTTAATTGTGGGTCTATCAGAGACTTCACTTATGTCCTGCCATGGTGCCAGGTTCAGCAGGTCAATGGCACTGGGAATATTGCACCAATCTTCTATCCCTGACATAATGTAATGAACTCAAAAGAAGATGCCTCTTATCTTACTCTTAACTTACTCATACTAGTCAATGCTAAAGGTTTTAAATCACTACAAGCTGTGCTTGAGGTGGTTTCATTTTGTTTAGGGTGGAAGGTTTTACCTGGACTGAGATGAGGTTTGGTGGCTAAATTCAATCTTTGCTTAAGTACATGGAATTTCCATTAATGCCAATGGGTTAGTGCATGTGCTGCCTGTAGGACTTTTCACCACTTCAGAGAGTTTATAATCATATAAGAAACTGTCTGCATCTCACTGTGACCACCTCCCTCTTTCCAAATATACCCTTCCTTTAAGTGGCCTGAGGAACAGCCTAAACAAAGCTTTGCTTTCTCTGACACATATCTTCAAAATTAATTTATTTTCACACTGCATTCTTGTACACCTAATTTCAAATGGTCTAACTTCAAGTTGTCAATGCCTACAAACTCATTTCAAGAGTAGCATCTTGAAGTAGAAATCTGCTTTATTACACTGCTAGATGGACACAAGCAGTACTTCAGAGAAGCATCAGCAGCAGAGCTGTCTCCAGAACACATTTTCATCATGTAGAAGTCAGGAAAACAGCATCAGTCTTCACCACTTTAATTTTTCAAATATGGAAAATTAAACCTTGCCCTTGCTCTCCTTTTTCCCTTATCCCCAGGACTGATCTGTGTTGAAAGTATTCACAAACAGCAGATTCCAACATGACTCAATCTCTTCTGAAAAAAAAGTTGCAAAACTCTTGATTTGGCGCTGTTTTTCCTGGTTATTATTATGGTGGTGATGATGATGATGATGAAATAAATACAATTTTTGTTATTGTAAAATATTTCATGTATTCTTAACCTGTTCCAGTTTACACAGACATCAGGGAGCGTTGTCAGTACTTCGTAACACCAAAATAGGAGAAACAGTAAATGCCAAGCTCCTTCATGCCACTAAGTGGGCTCAGTGCACAGTAAGATGTAGGACTGGGACAGAAATGTCGATTTGACCACAGAGATGGAATGTGAATGGAAATAGCTGCCATTCCCATGGTGTGTTACTTGCTGGGCAGCAGTTTGTCTGCATGACCCAGGAATCCCCTCCAAGCTGCAGCAAGCCCCCCACTGCCAAAACTCTCTGGTATGAGCCTGACCTTCTCCTCTGGTATGTGGGACTAAGCAGCACCATATGTGAATGTCAAAAGAGGATAGATTAGGAAGAAAGGACTTCCTAAGATTTTAAACCCTCTAGACTTAATGCATCAGGCGAATGCCAAAACCCCAGGTAACTCAGAGAAGAACAGTGGCAACATCTAGTGGCCGTGGATGCTATAGGTCTGTGCTGTCGGGGAATAGCCTTGTCTTTCCTGTATGCCACACACTGCCCTGCTGTGCTCTTGGCTGCACATTCTCCTTCCATCGGGTATGATTGTTCAGGGGTAGATATCTCCCTAGGCACTTTACTGTTTTCTGATTTTAAACTTCTCTCTGAGGTGGGCACTGAAGACCAAGTTAATCCCTAGCTTGCTGTTTAGTAATCCTTTGGCTTGGCAGGCTCCTGTTCCACTTTTCAAGGTCTGTTTGTCTGGCTCCTTCTGACATGATCAGCTCTGAGAGGAAATGACTCTCACTTGAGAAGGTTGTAGAGGTTAACAGGGAATTTAATTAAGAGCCCTAGATACAGCAACCGTCCTGCAATGTGTCAAACCATCTGGAGTAGCTCATAATCCTACTATGTCAGATTTATTAAGCAAAACAAGATGCAGTCCTAATCTGCAGCCGGTGCATCTGTATACTTACTTTTTTTGGGAGCTGTGCTTCTGGTTGGACAGGAGCTTAGGTTTGGCATCAGCAAACATTGCTGCCCCTTTCTGTATTCTCTGATGGCAAGTCAAGCAGAAATATGCTGGATAGTCCTAAGACCTACCTCCAGACCACTGCAAAAGGAAGCCCTTCTTGCAATTTATCTGACGAGCATCCACAAAATTATACTTGGACAAATGTCCAGAGCCTGCAGTCTAATCCTACAGCTGATCCCAGTGTCTTTTGCAGTGCTTTGGAATTGCTATCTGTGAGTGAGATATGTCTGGGAAAGGCAACCTGGTAATGTTTGTCCTAAACAGAACACAATGAACCTCTTAGGACCCAGAAACTGAGTAGACTTTAACATGAATTGGGTTAAATTTAGAATTGGGATTAGATTTGGAGCCTGAGAATACAATGAGATATATTTGATTTTCTGATTGGCTTGTTTTTCTGATATCTTGCTTAATATTAAGTTGAATTGTTCGATGCAAGTTTATATTTGGATTTTTCAGAGCTGACCACCTTCCACTGATACTGGATTTACAAACAGAGGGTAGGGTTTAGGTTAGAACTGGCTGAGGGGCAGTGATAGGGCAGGCCAGCTCAGGCTGGTACACAAATGGATTCAACCTGTCAGTGAGTGAGTTTTTTATAGTCTGTAGTACCAAAGTTTTGGATATCACTTAAATTTTTGCTTGCATGGGGCTTTTTTAATGTATAGAGGCTTTAAGTCCAACCTAGGTGTTTTTATTGCTGAGACATCCCATCCTTTTCTGAACTCCTTATATTCCTTGTCCTTAGAAGTTTGTAGTAGGTAGTGCTAAATGCATGTGCTGTGCACATAGCAATTCCTCCTGGGTGCCAAGCAAAGAGTGACAAAATGCCACATGTAAAGTGCATATCACAAGTTTATTTTTCTGCACAAACAAATAGAAAGTGATTGTAAATTGGAAAAAAAAAGAAGACAAAACAGAAAAGGAAAAAAAAAGGTATTTCTATAAACAAAGATGCCAACTCTGTTCATCTAGGGTCACATCTTTCACCAGACAGAGCACTGCTGATGGGCTTCCATTTTCAGAGCACTGATGGGTCTCTTCTAGGGAAAAGGGTCTAATAGGGGGTGCTGGATATTACAGCTGAAAGGGAGCATGTTCTTTACAATCTTGCCTCACATTGTGCTCATGTCTGGTATCAGTGACTCCTTATCACACAGTCTCTTTGAGATGCTTCCTCCCAGGTGCTGCAGGATCTTGAGGTTATCTCCAGTAAGTGTTGCCAAGTATTGAGAGGGAAGGGACTGTTACTTCTGAAGCAAAGATAAAACCCCTGAATTGCCACAGCTGCAATGTGAAGCCTGCAGCATTCCAGAGAGGAGGGATGATAGACAGTTTTAAATCAGAGCCAATGAAGACATCTTCAAATTCTAAACAAGGGAACACTGGGGTTTGACCTACCACTGCAGTTTATAATTGAGCAGGTGGGAGCTAAAACTTCAAACAACGGTTTATGTCTGTGCTTGTTCAACAGCTGAGGAATTAGACATTTGGAGAGGCTCAAGACAAGCTTACATGTTTCAAAAGTATTCCTTGTAATTTCACCTGTGACCTTTCTAACAGGCCAGCCACAGTATTTTCATGAGCAGACATTAGCAGAGCTGCTTAAAGCCAGCAGTAGTTCAGGTTTCTTCCTTACAACTTAACAGATGCATCTCAGTATTATTTCTCATCTCATGCTACTTGCAGCTACAGGCCTTATTTGGGATACACCATGAGCACTGTAGGCCTCACCTGCAACAGCCTCTGCTTCTGCAGATCGAGTCCTGTGTCACCATAGGATCAGAAAAGTTTGCAAGGGGCTGAAGTCCATTGAACTACTTTAGTTTTGCTTCTAAACATAGCTTTGAAGCAAGGATGTAAGTAAAATGCAGGATTCCCAGCCTCCTGGTTCTTTTCCTTGCTCTTCTATTTAATATTTGTTCTCCAGTCAAACCTAACATTTTTCATTTCCTGCCCATTACATTACCAGAAATGATGGGGCAAATGCAGTTATTCCACTCACTTGGATCATGATATCTAACACTGAATGGAGTTTGGCCATCACTCCTCAGCAGAAATCATTGTCTCCCAGAAATCTGGAGTGGCATCACCAAAATACTAAACCCACACAATCTCCCTTACATACTAAGGCCAGACTTCTCTATTTTTCCAGTGGCAAAATGAATTTCCTGAGACTTTCAGGCCCTGAGAACACTTAACTTTAGGGGCCTGAGGGAAAGGGATACTGGAGTAAGATTCAGACTTTCTGAGGTTATTTCCTGACTGCAGAATTATGTTGAGCACCCTTCCTCTGGTCCACACAACCCCTTTCTACACCTGAGTTCAGTAATGCTTTCAGCCTGGACTAGCTTGTCTGTCTAAGGCTAATGGCTTAAATCACTAGCCAGGGACAGACAACACTCCACAAGGAGAAACAAAGCTTTTGGAGCACTGCCACTTATTGAGTTCCTTTGTACAGCTTTCCTAGATAAAATAGAAGATTCCTCCCTTGATGTTTGGGAAGAGTCACAGAGGTTCAGTTTGCACACAGGTTTTTTTTGTTGTTGTTTTTGTTTGGTGGTTTTTTGGGGTTTTTTGTTTTTTTTTTTTTTTAGAAATGCTGGCAATGCAATGCAGTATAGGATGAGTGAGAAAGCAATCATCTGAGATTGGTTTTGTAGCATGGCTGCTCCTCTTCACTGGAGCTGAGTGGATTCTGGTGGATTCTGGTGATCTGAATTAACTCTATGGTGATGATTTCTCCTAAGACATCCTCTCTGAGGCTTTTCAGGGACACAATCTCCTCATCAATTCAGGTCGGCTGCTCCTGTGTCATATAACCAGATGCAGCATCTCTTCTTACGCAGCCTCACTTTTGTCCATTAACTCAAGGTATTCCCATGGCTTTTCTTACAATCCTCTCCCATGGTTGATAGTGTGCCAAGTGAGGTGTAAATTGTCCTCCTCTCTCACCAGCATGCTAATTATATGTTTCAGGGCCACCAGGAATGCGCACTGCAAACACAGGCCTGCAAAAAAGTTCAGCCAGAATGTGAAGGATTCAAAGGCAGAATTGTGTATTACTTCTCCTTTTCTCTCATTCTCTCCCTCCCAAGCTTATCCAGGATCAGAGGTGCTAGTAGGTTTTCCAGCCTTCTTTTTCTTCACAGGAGAGCACACATGAAAAATCTCCAGGTGCTCACAGAGAAAGACTTTCAAGCCTCCAAGGAAAAGTAGAGCTCCAGCTATCATGAAAAAGCTACACATCATAAGGTGCTGCTGTGCAGAGGAAGGTTGGCTTAGCTTTAGTATGAAAGAACACCAGCTGCACTGCATACACACTGCTTCAGAACCACTTGCATTCCCTTTTTCCCACCCAGAACCTAAACTTTTGTATATCCAAAGTTTGTGCTGAGTCCAGTTAGAGAATGGCTACTGCTTGAAGGAGAGGAGCAAGCCCAATGAGAGGGAGACTTGTCTCAAGGAGAGAGGGCTACGAGACCCTCACTCTGCCTCATGTACACATTCCTAAGGGTTTAGCAAAAGTTTGGGCAACCCTGACCCAGAAAGAGGTGGCAAATCCTTTCCCTGCAGCTGGGGCATCTACTGTGTTTGCAGGCAGCGTTTCAGGAGCAATGCTTTCTTGGTGTACTTGTGGGATCACACTGGAAAAGTGGCTGCTGGCAAAAGAGGACCACAAGCAGGGGGGTTTGTAAACCACAGTATAGATGACATGCACACACACATGCACAGTCCTTACTAATATGCTGAATTCTTCCTTGGCATGGCAGTGCTTTCTTCCTGTATGCCTGTTGTGTAGGGATTAAGTTGGAGGCTAGCCTGGGACATTCAAGGAATAACCAGTACTGTTTCCCCAGCATCATCAGCAAACTGAACTCTGTATATGTGTGTGAGTGCAGATCCTCTGGGATTCTCAGAGCACTTTAGTTTTTACCAAATAGGACCCACAATAATACCTAAGTCATTTTGTATGAAGTTTTACTTGTGACTTTCTGTTTTCCTGACCTCCACTTCAATGCTGAGAATGTCTGTAAAGGCCCTCCATTTTCCCCTCATCACAAAGCTTTCAGCAAGTTTTATGTTGTGACCCATTTCTAATCTTGCTCCACTTCTCTCCTAAACTAAAGAAAAAGATCATGTACAAATGCATATTCAGTTCTGCCTCATTTTAAAGCCAACTGTACCTTCTCCCATGCAATCCACCTTTCTACTTACAGTATCCATATCCTGTTCAGTGGGACTGATGCTGCAGGGCTTTTCTTTGTGCCAACTAGACACTGTCTGAGCTTAGCTTTGACTTTGTGTATCCTCAAAAACAGACACTTCCTTCTGCAGTTCCCACAGCTGGTGATAGCCCCATCAAGTCCCCTCAAAGCCCCTCTTTGGCAAACTATTTCCAGACCTGATAGTGGTATTTAGTACCAGCTAGGATGACTCTCCCTTTTACCCCCAGCCCTGGTGACTGGAGGAGCAGGCACACACGGCCACTCTCGGGCCACATGTGCATGGGCAAACACCACTGCTCACTCTGCTCTCTTGCCTTCTTTCCCATGCCTCCACAGAGGGAAATCTGGGAGAAATGTCCCAGGTTATCCTGCTTGTCCTTTCACTCTCTGCTGAGTGTTGCTGTGTGCATGTGTGTGTCCACACACAAGTGTACAGACTGGGAGGATCAGAGAACAACAGTCTAATGGGAAAGCTGGGGCTTCTGTTCTGTAATCCCACCTCTCACCCTTTCTTCCTGGAAAGCTCTTGCCTCCTAGTTTTCTTCCATGCAGGGGTGACTCCAAAGCCCTTGGGAAAGGAAAACTTCATGTGTGTCTCCATGTGAGATAACCTCTGCCATTCACCCCCTCTGGTGGTGGGTTTTGCTGCTGTGCACAAGTTCCTAGTCTTTGTGTACCACACATGTGCCCTCTCTCCACATTCTTCCTCCTGCTGGCGCCACAGCCAGTAAGCCTTTCCATGAAGTATTCCATCTGAGACCAAGGGGAGGCTGGGGAAGGGGGTGGTGCAGAAGGGCAGTAATTTTTTGAGGATTTTTTTCTTCATTTTGTGTCACTCATCCCAATGTACTGAGCTGACATGAAAGACAAAACAAATGCTATCTCTGCGGGGCTACAGACAGGATGGGAGGGGTGCCTGCCTCAGTGATGGCCAAAACTTGGCCTCCACACATTGGCCTGCATGCCTGTTCTTGCTGCAGAGAATTTGGGCCTGGCTACCTGAAACCGAGAGGCAGAGGCTGTGTTTGGAGGAGGTCCCTGTCCCACCTGCCCAGGCTCTGGGGAGCTCTGATAGGGCTTAGGGGAGGGGCTGAGCTCCACCTGGAAGGGTGCTGGTGTAGCAGGGGCAGAAGAGGCCATTTCTGTTCTCCACAATGGCTCATCCAGCGTGGTGGCTGAGCGGGGCACAAGCACAGTAGGTGCCAGGCTGCTGGAGGCTGGCATGGGAGCCGGAGTGGAGAAGCGACGAATCTCCTGGGTCTTGGCTATTTTCACAGGGACCTGCTTGGCTGTCACGAAGGATGTGCTAGCTTGTGGGGTTGGCTGACCAGGAGTATTCTGAGTGCTGGGGCTTGGGGGATCCCCAAAACAGAACATGGCTGACTTCAATTGATAGGGCTGGTGGCGCATTAAATCAATGACCTTGATCCCTGATTTCTGGCCAGGTGCCTTTTTCACTTTGCTCTCTGCTTTGCTAGCCTGAGATTTGCTGGCTGCCAGGGGGTAGAAAGGAGAATGCATTGGGTTGTAAGCTATTGGAGGGGGAGCCCGGATGTTGGGTGAATATTTCCAGCATGAGGGTAGAGAAGGGGATGGAGAGGGGGTCCTGGGCTTGTACTCTGGCTTCGGTGTTGTTTCCACCACAAATTTGTCCATGCGGCTCTGGCGTTTGGCAAAGAGCTCTGCCCCCTTGCCCTTAAGCTGAGGCATGTCCTGGGCCCCATTTACCAATCCGGCATCTTGCGCAGGCTTGGGGGCCACTGGAGGTGGGGTCTTGAACTTGCGGCCTGAGGACTGCATGAAGTTGCAGGCCTCAGCACCCAGGCTGAGGAAGTCCTCCTCAGGCCCAGACTCAAAGCCTGCCCCAGGGTGGTCACCTTTTGGCTTCTCATCCAGGTTCTGCACCAGAGACAGGAGCTCAGGGTTGGGTGAATTCTTCTTCTTCTCCTCAATCTTACTGAACATGGGTTTTTTGTTGCCCCGTCGGCGAGCCTCCTGCAGGATGCCTGTGCGGGGAGCTGGCACAGCAATCCTCTGCTCCCTGGAGGTTAAGGGATCTGAAGGAGGTCGTGGCATTGCTGGAGTGATGGCAGGAGAAGGCTGTTTGGGCACAGGGGAACTGCTTCTCATGTGCTGTGATGGTGCTGGACTAATGTACAATGAAGAAGAGGCTGTTCCAGGGACTCGTGGCTGGGATCCTGCAGAGGCCATATCCCCTCCTGGCTTTGAGGGAGTTGACAGAAAGATAGAGGTGGTGGATGTCCGGGCAGTGTTGGCAGAAGACTTGATTTCTGAAGTGCTTCCTCCCCCTTTTGGCTGTGACTCCAGTGGTGATGTTGGTCTTCCTGGTGCAGGAATATACAGAGATGTGGAGGAGCTGACTGGACCACGCTGTGTTGGCACTGGTGGATTGGCAGGCGTTCCTGGAACAACAGGTGAGAAAGGGGGAACCACTGTGCTTTGCCCGCCCGGACTTTCAGTGGGTTTTTTGGGTGCAGAGGGCCTAAAGATGACAGAGGATGTTGCTGGACGTTGGCCAGAAAAGCCAGGAGTAAAAGGCCGTGCAGACCTGTTGAACATGCTTGTTGAACTTGCAGAGAAGGGGTCGGGGGTGCTTGGGGGAGGCGGGAAGAAAGTGGGGCTGGGGGCAGTCAGGAGCTGAGTGGGGACAGTGGCTGGCTGCTTGCTGGGCACTTGCACACCTTCCAGGTGGATGCTGAGGGGCACATTGTCTGCCTTCTCTGGCACAGGCATATCTCTGTCCACTGTGCCCTGCTTTGGCTGGGCAGCTGAGGCAGGCTCTGGGCTCTTCTGCACTGGAGTTTTCTCGACTGTGTACTTCCCAGCCCGTTCCCTCTGCTGCTCAAATAATCGTGCTCCTTTACCTGAGGCCTCACTCAAACCTTTTTGCTTCTCTTCCTTCTGTTCAGAGTCAGATTTGGACTTTTCAATGTCAAGGTAAGCACTGTCCCAGTCTGAGTGATTAGTTAGGCTTCGGGCATCAGAGAAACCTTCCTCATCAAATTCAGATTCACTAGTTGGAAAAACTCCGTCTTCCTCCTCGTAGGAACGATCTTCATCAACACTGCCAAAGCTTACCAATGTATACTTCTTAGCTCTCTGCCTGCGTTTCTTAAACATCAGCACTCCCTTGGAGTGGGGGTTGGGTGCATCTGTCAGCAGGGATGCAATGGTTTTGCACTTGGTTTTGGCTTCTTTCACGTTCTTCTCCTGGATGCTTTCGTGGCGGTGGAGCTCTGAAAGAGATAGAAAGAGGCAGTCTCAGAGATCAGAAAAGGTTGGGTGGGCAAAAGGTGGACAGTGAAATGGCTATAGGTGTTCTAGTGCACATAAGAGGAAACACACACATTGCCCTTATTTTTCATTCCAGTTTTGCTGATGATAGTGTCTTTATAAACTGTTGGTAGAAAATCAGGAGCAGTTTTCTCTTTCTCTGCAAACACAATAGAAGTTGATGCACGTGTGGGGAGGGAACTCCTCCCACTCTGATGGCTGGTCTAAGTTTCCTCATTAATCCTGGGATTTCCTATTTCTGAAGCATGTGGCCAAGAGTCCCTGATGTTTTTAAAGTGTTTGCCCTTGTTTGCAGAAACTTTCACCATTTATTTATCACCCTGAAGGTGGAGCCCTACTTTCTGTAGATGTTCCTCCGACCATTTAGAGGATTGCATGTGTGCAAAAGGAGAGGAAGGCACCTCCTGTGCTCTGCAGGCACAGCAGGGCTGCTCCTGATCTGAGCCCTGCAATGTCAGCTACAGTCAGTGTTGTACAGTAGCACTGTGTGTAGGGCTGTTTTTTGCTCTGCAGCGGAAGACAAAGGAAGCATGATTTCATCCTTGCTGCAGTCTCTTCCCTGTGCTCCATGCCTAGCAAGGAAGAAGAGTATTTGCTCCTAAGCAAGAATCCCAGATCCCCACAACTGATCAGCCAGACCAAAAGGAAATCCACTTAAACAGGCTTTCTGGAAATGACAACACCAGTTGGGACACTGGTATGAGAGTGTGGGATAATCATTTTCCACCTGCTCTGTGGTCGGTAAAGCCCCAGAATGGAGCATTGTGTCCTCTGTGTGCAAGGAAGGCAGGTGGTGAACAAGATTCAATAGTAAAACCAAACTTGTCTGCCCTAAGGAAAGTATGCACATGTCTGTTGAAGTGACAGAAGTCATCACTAAACTTGCACAGAAAAAAAGTCCCACATACCTAAATCATAGACTAATTTGTGATGTCTTTCATTTCACCCTTTTCCATTGTCTTTTTCCCAGCATGATAGTACAGATGAAACAACCATCCACTGTATGCATCTAATAATTTGTCAAAAAAAACACCTTGTCTCCAGAGCATAATAAATTATGCTCTGCTGAAGGGNGGAGAGGAGAGGTGCAAGGCAGCACTGAAGGATGCTATTAGTTCAAGAGATGATGGAAGTTGCTCAGTCCTCTCAGGATCTCACTTCTGATCATTTTATCACAAAATTCATTCAATGTGAACCTGTTAATGTGGCAAAGTGACCTGCAGTGAGGGACGGGGAGCTTATTTAAGAAGTTTTCTAGTTTTCCTGAGGACTGCAGTCTCCTAAAACCTTTCTAGGCCACACAATTGTGGCAGGTGTCACCATTTCATACTGCATCAGTGTAACCACAGCAGAAAGAGCTCCCCTCTCCCACCCATGCTGAAAATCAAGTGTTGATTTGCAAAGCAGTCATCCTTCCAGGAAGCCCTCAAAGTTTGCAGCCATTCCATAGCACATGCTGCTGCTTTGGGATTTCAGCAAGGGGACTTTCTGTGGTTTGAGATCATTTCATGTGGATGCACAGTTCATTCCTCTCCTTTGCACCCAGAACTAGAAACAGGAAAAAGCAATGCTGAAATGGCTCATTATTTGTACTTGCATTTGCAAAGTGAAGGTTCTTTGCAAAACTTTCCTTACAGAATGACTTCACCTTGCTGAACCAAGACTGAAGTAATGTCCAGGTTTTTGTGTAGATTTAATGTTCTTCAGGGCAGTCACAGACTTGCCCTCAAAGACCTGCTCCCTGTGATGATCTGCCCACTTCATTTACAGATCTGCATTCATGTGTCTCTAGAGGTTGTTGACAATGGAGAAAACAAAGTTGCTACAAACAACCTTGCTACAAGCTACTACACCTCACCTGGTGGTATTTTGCTTCTAAATTTACAAGGAGAAAGAGCAACACCACAGAATCCTCCTCAAGTGCAGAATATGTAGACTCTGGCCTGAGTGACTCACAGGAGGATTTCTACCATCAGGAGCTAAGAGGGAGGGACACCATTCAAAGTGATGTCTGCACAGCAGACTACCATAGAAGTGCCAACTCTAAAGTCTGGGCTAGCAAATACTGTCAGAGAAAATGTCACAGAAGATGATCTTGGCTTTAACTCCACCAGCTTGTAGTCCTGGCTGAGCATTAGGATCCACGTACAACTTCCTAGGAAGTTGCTCTGAACTGTCCTGTGCTCTGAAGAAGCTGGCAAACAGGGCCCTCTGGGACCTGCCTCTCACCTCCCTCTTTTCTTCTGCCTACATCTCTCCTCATCAAAGGCTAAAACACATGACTAATTACACCAGTCCTCCCAACAGAAAAATGGTCATGCTATTCAAGCTAAAATCTTCCACAACAGTTTAAGAAAAAACAGGAAGAGAAATCTTCCTAAGATAACTTGTAGAAGGTAAAGAGCAAGAATGAAATCAGCATAGGCAAAAGAATAGGGTAAGAAGAGTAGACTAAAATAAGGAGAGGAAAGGAAAGAAGGAAGAAAGGAAGAGAGAGAGAAGAGAGAGAGAAGAGAGAGAGAAGAGGAAGAGAAAGAGAGAAAGAAAAGAAAAGAAAAGAAAAGAAAAGAAAAGAAAAGAAAAGAAAAGAAAAGAAAAGAAAAAAGACAGCATTTGTACCTGCGTAAGGCTGATCCAAGCTTGAGAAAGTACAGTCCAGACCTGGAGAACTGGGCATGTCACAAAGCCCGTTTAATTCACAACTCCCCATAAACAGAAAGAAAGGCAATGAGAGAGGAGCAAAGCAGTCCCCTTCTGGAGCAGAACCAAAACTCTGAGATGTCCAAGCTCTTTGCTATCACCCCACAAGCCTTTTAAAGCCTCTCTTTTGTCTCGTAGGCATTGCTGCTGAAAGCCATGAGGTCACTTGGTCTATTTTTGTCTTCATGGCTTCATCACTGAGCAGTGTGATGGACATTGTCACCTGGCACTTAAACACCCTTATTCTTTCCCCTACCCTGTACTTGCTGTAAGGAGAAACTCCTCTTTTTTATTTTAAAATAGGAAAATATACTCTATATTATTGCAGCGTCTGTGGTGCGAACTTCAGGTTAGAAAGGTGCAAGCTTCAACCCAGTGTTACCAATGCCTCAATGTCCAGCATTTCTGTTCTGAAGAGCACTTCAAAGAGATGAAACTAACACAGTGTGCATGCCCAGCATGGAGAGGCAGAAGAAACCTGCACAGGAGGAAAATAACTTTCCTTGCCTGAAACTGTCAGAGAGCACTCAGCTCCAGGTAAAGAGGAAGAAAAGAGAGAGCAGAGGCTTTCCTGTGTTTACCGATTTTCTCCCATGTCTGAGGAGAACCAGTCCATGATTCAGATTTCTGCTGTGTACACGACTGAGGAACATTTAACAGAGGAGCATTAGGATCCTGGATGTGTGCAGTGAAGTTGTTTAGCTGAATTGAAACATCAGAGGCTGTTACCTACACTGAAAGCCTGGCTGTGCCCAGGGAGGGGGACAGAATGTTTGGAAACCAGGGAGTGGTGTTTTGGCAGCACCATTCAGAGCTCCAGCACCGAGACTGAGAGGTGTTGAAAGATGAGATGCTGATAGTGAGGACTGTGGTGGATGGGAAGGAAGGGAATAGATGGTGCTGGGAGTCTGCAAATCTCTGCAGTTGTGGCCTGCTCAGCATCTCTTCACACTTTGTCTAGGTCCTGTCTTAGCACTCCTTTCTGTACTCGAGCAGTAGCTCCTGTGAGACAATCCCAGAGCCGGGGCCAAGGCACACTCTCCCATGATTCTCCCTCCCAGCAGTCCCAGCCTTAGCAATTCTGTAGCCTTGGCAGACCATGTCCAGTGTTAGAGAGTCTGGAAAAATGAAGGTCTGACCACACATGTTGAAGTCCAGCAGCCATCACTGCACACCCAGAAGACAACTCCCACAGGGCAACACTGCTGTAGAGAGACCTGTCCTACCTCATACAGAGGCTCTTAGAGCAAGAGCAATGACAGTGGTTCAGTCTCTTTGATGAATATTTACACATACAGGGATTTATGTACATATATGTCTCTTTGGGGAACCTTGTAATATTGATACATACCATTGGAATGAAAATACAGCTCTGTCTCTCATAAGAACATTCAAATGGAATAGACAAAAAGAGTAAAAGGAAGGGTTATAAAACTCTCATAAATTCTGTTGGTGTGGTGAATAATTTCTATAGAAAACTTTTTGTTACCTTCTAAAGCACTTATTTCATGTACACACAAAATTCTGTTGGAAAAAATCCTCAAAAAGGAAAAATTTCTATTAAGCAATGCCTATAAAGATTTTCCTCTTGACTAAGTTTCACTGAAGTGATATGATTTTTATTACTAATTACAATAAAGAGAAGTGTAAAAGGTATAAATCTTTTCAAAATCAGGCCTTATTAAAAGAAAGCATTTTAATGTATGCCCAGGCAAGCTTACATGAAGTCAGATACTGTTCATGTTCTTTAGGAAACTAACAATGGTAAATTTTCTTACCAAGATCAAATTCTAGAAAACCCAATACTGTAGAAAATAAGGCACTCTGCTCCTTCCAGAGACAAAGAGCCTGTTCCTCTGTGATGAAATGCTACTTGTCAACTGCTTTTTTCAGATGGGGTCACCTCGAATTTTGTTCTTCCAGCTATTTATGTTAGACAAAGTCATTTTTCCATGGCTAATGTTGCAAATATCTCAGTAAGTCATTAGAGGTTACAGACATCTCATACTTTACATATCTGAAGTCCTTTCAAAATAAGGTTCGGATGGATTATATTGACCTTCTAAGTATTTCCCTGTTGAAAGTTTCAACCTTTAAAGCTTTGATCAGTATTTAAATTGCAAACAGTTAAGCAGAGGAGTATATATTCTTTTACTTCAAATAAAGGTAAAACTCTTGGGATAGAAAGTATTTGTCATTCTTGGATATTTGCACACTTCCATCACATAACCTGTGCATAATATAAAACAAAGATATTCAGCTCCAATTTAGGATGATACAGGCAAATGCTATAGTCTTACTCAAATCTGCAACACTTTAGCATGTATCTGAGGTTAAATAATTAAAATACTTGTCAAACCAGTGTTTCTTCTTAAATGGCTAGTGATTTTAAGGGTGCCAGTGAGACACTGCCCCACTGCAATCTCCTGGTTTTGGAAAAACAGAAAGAAACAGGCTTTTCTGAAGGTGATTTAACAGCGATGGGGAAAAAGCATGCCCAGTCATTTTGCAGATTTTTGACCATTCTTAGCCATACTGCTATTGGAGAGCTCTGTTAGGCAGAGAGGGTGTAGAGACATCACTGTGCATGGCTGCAACATTTTCGCCTCATGGTATCCTGCTGGAGACTTGAATGGCTTGTTCATTCAGAAAAATCTCTCAACTGGGTGACAGTTTGCCTTTCTTTCTGAGCTGAAAGGAAAAGTGTCCTCAGTGCAAAAGGTAGCACACATGGCCAGTTTTCCTGTGCTGACAGCTCACACTTGGGCCCTGAATATTCCTGGGCCCTGAATATTCCCTACATAGTCTTCTCCCAAAGGAGAACTTGCTTTTGCCAGGACTGCACCTGTTGAATGCACTAGTGAATCTGTCTTTTTCAGTTTTAGCCCAATTTTCTATGAAAGGTTTATGCAGTCAATGCTGCACGTCTTTTGACCTTGCCCATTTTATGCTAATAGTTTTTGAGTTCATTTGCTAATTTTAACAGTCTGGAGTCACAAAGATACAATATTCCTACAAGTTTACGTGGAAATAGGAGGCTCAACTAAGGAGAGAGACCCCCACCATAGGAAGCAAGAAGCCTGAGTGTAGTCTTAATTAGGCATCAAAAGCTGAAGAACCATACACATGCTTTCTCATTCTGAATGTGAGAGACAGACATCAGACAGATTTACGTTTACTAGACATGAGAGAATGAGATATCAAATACAAAACATAAATTAAAAGGATGCCAGGATCTGCTAATTCTACTGCTTACAAAATTGTCTGACAGCAGGGTGCCACTGATTGATCACGTCTTTGTCTTTCAGTCTACCCAACATCTACTCCAGTAATACAGACAAGTATATATGCTCACCATCTCACTATATGGACTTAATAAATCCTCTAGCACTTGCCATATAGTCTCATTAACCTGTGGATTTTAGTCCTTTTCTGCAACTATTCAAGCTCCTGCTACATTAGAAATTCTAGCCTTTCACAAGACAACTGTATACCTTCCCTGTGTTATGTCATCTGCCAGTTAATACACAGCAATCTCCACTGAATCCCCAGGACACCCACTGAAAATAGTGTTATTGCTTTTTCCTGTTACTGCTTGCTAGGTACAACACCCAAGAGAAGCAAGCCAAATTTACATAGCTTCACTAGCAGGAATTAGCATCTGAAAAAGCAGATAGGAAGACAATAATGGTGTACCTGGGAACAGTTTTGAGCTCCTCAGTCCAGGTAACCCCCCTCCCTCCCCTGTGTCCCCCACACACCTGGGTTTCTCTGGGAAGAAAAACCAGAGAAAAGCTGCAAGGTGTCTCAGCTCGGTTCCAGTTCTGAATAACAGCAGTTTTGGGGCTGTGGTGTGCCCCACAGCACATGCTGGTTGTTCCGTCTAGATGCAGCCAGAGGATAAGAACCACTGACAGAAGAGAGGAGGGTTGGGATTTTTTATCATCTGTCTCCTTGCCAGTCACATAACATTGAGGTGGAGAGGACCTTTGATTGACGTTAGTGTTTAAAGCTCCATGGGTGAAAATACAGAGGTAGTCCTGTTAGATTCAGAAGCCCAGTGAAACACTACTACCAACTTAGCCTGTTAGCTCATCTGACATCATGAACCATTAATAGTTATGTTTTCTCTTCTATTCTTAGCCAATTGTGCGGTCGCCTTATGGTAGTCCTATCTCATCCATATTTCTCTCATTGGAAAAGTCAAGTGGAACTGTATCAGGTATCTTATAGAAGCCAATATATACTGTGTTCACATTATTCCTTCAGCCATGAGGTCTTATCTTACTGAGCAGGTCAAAGATTCTTTCTGCTTTTTATTAGTCCATGTTGATTTTACTGTTCATTTTGTTTTCTGCAAATATGCACAAAAGAACTACTTCACGCACCTAATTGAAGCTAAATGATTTATTTTCCCTATCATCAGAGCCTGTGTCTACTAGAAGGGTATATTCTTGGTCCTTTTCCCTGAGACCTTTCTCATTATTCCAAGGTACTTGGCAAGGACTGAGGACCATTCTGATACAAGTTTCATTAATTCCTTCCATTTGACCTCTGTAGAGAAACTGACTCAGCCTTGTCCTTTCAGTACAGTCAGTGTATCAAGATATGAATCTACTCACACCCATTTCTGCTCCTGTTTCTTTCTGCAAAGAGTGAGACTCTTAGTTAATGTAAATGGTAGAGACTGATGACAGTAAAGCTTGACACTTTTCCCAATAAACTGATGTCCCTTCCTACGATGGGTTTAAGTGAAACTGAAGAACAAGTATTTGCCAGGTTGTCAGCTTTCTCCTTCCTAGCTATAATTTTCTCTCATTTCTCTTGATAGTGGCTGTAGTTTAATCACTCCTTGTCAAAGTCCTTTTATGCCTCACCCTTTTATGCCTCTCCTTCATCCATCACTATCACTTTGTCTCAAAACAGTTTTGGCGTTGTCCCTGAGCAGACTTGTCCCTACCTTGTCAACAGCCTTGTTCCATATCAATTTCAGAACTGATGGAAACAACTGGATGGGGAAGGGGATTCCTGTTGTCTGTTTGCATTACAATTTCTTTCAACTCAGATCTCAAAACCTTGGAATCTAAAATTACCAGCTTGGTTAAGACAGTCTGTGAGGTTATATGTATAGCTGTTTCAGTGAGATTATTGCTCTGATCACCTTTGTGATCTGAACTCTTGGCAAAATTTTGGTTTAATGCCATTGTTCCCCATTGGCCTTACACATCCTAAGTCACAGTAGAAGTGCATGTGCAAGGCCAAGCTATGTTAACTTAACATCTGGGACAACATAGTCTGAAAAATCACTCACTGGGGCTCTGCAAGGACCATTGAAGTGTCAGCTTGGAAGCGAATTCTGATGCTGCTTCACCAGCAGCAGGATGATGAATGACCTCTGATCATGTCTGAGGAACTGTGACCCAGAGTCAGAGTCCCTTTGCTGATAATAATAACATAGAAATAATGTCTGAGAAACTGATAGTTTAAAAAAAGATGCTTCAAATGATATATCATACAGTAGAAGTATTAGGACAAATGAGAGTATATACCTTTTCATTTCAGGGATCATATAGTTTTCCTCCATACATATGCAAATGCTAAAGATCTTTCCCTTCCCAGAGAATATTATCTGCAGCTAGATTTATCTTGAGCTAACACATGTGCAGCTAAATTCATGTCTCTGTCAGGCTCTGGGCCAGCAGGATTGCAGTGAGGTACAAAGGTGGAGCAGAGCAGAGCTCTATCTGCCTTATTTCCAGTGCTGCAACCCACAACATCCTCATTGAAATGCTGGACAAGAGTGATTCCAGAGGGAACAATTCTGGAGATCTCCAGTAAGAATACCCGAGGAAGATGGCAAATTACTTGTGACAATTATGAGATGACTCAAGAAAGAAGGAAAAATTCATCCATGCTAGCCAAGACAGACAGCAGTAGTTTATAATCTGGCTTCTGCCCCGTTAATATATCAGCCTGAAAATATCACCTCTGCTTTCCATAGAAGGAGATCAACTGAAGTAATAAGATCAAATGTCGTACACAAGCCTAAAGGTAGAGAAAGAGGGCTCTAGATGCCTGGTGTTTATCCCACTGTAGTCTTTAATAAATGCCTTCCAAGTGGCACAGAATTCAAAGATGAATGACAGTTACTAAGTGGGGTTTCTTAAACAAACACATACAACTAGACTGCTACTGCAGTGTATTGGAAACTGATTTCCCAAGCGGAAGTGATTTCCAGTTTCATGCATGCTGAAATGAGATCAGTCTCTCCATCTGTGATTCAACCATGGAAGCTGTTGTCCTTGTTTTCCAAATGGCTGGCTGCTCATTGAGCTGCAAGGGCCAAGGGTGATTCAGCATGGCTTCACACTGCTAGGAACAGACTTCTCTAAGATCGGTAGTTCAGGCAATTCATTTTAATCTCCTGATCTAAGCAGATTGCTTTTCTATTTTACTTTAAGGCATGTAGGATGTAGTAGTAGTAGGCTACTATCCTAAACCTACTGGTCTCCTAGACTGCAGTGAATGACAAAACCAGTAAATTAGTCTAACAGTCACATAACTGTGATCATTAGAGTTACAACTATTAAAGCTGAAAGCCAAACAGAAAATGTGGTGCAATAACTTCAAACTGCCATTCAGATACTTCATCTTGTTCACAGCTCCCGTGGCCTACACCAGTTGTAACAGGCTGAGAGATGGCTTGCTGCACTCACCCTCCCTGCAGAGAAATGTGACTGCAGGCACTCTTAGAAGAGGTAATCTCTATGACCTGCCAATGAACAGGCACTTGTTTATAAGCATCCTATCTTTTCAAGTGATGCTGCTGTACATCCGCTTTAAACAAGAAGGATTTCCTTTTCTGATATGGAATGTAGTAACTTTGATGACTCTGCACAGGCAGCCAGGCCCATATAAAGCAGAGGAGGAAATTTCCCCACCCAGTTTTCCCTCCCTTCCTCTACCATACATGGAGAGGCTCTTGAATTCTAGGGACTAAAAATAGTCCAGCAGATAAGTTTAAATTAAGATATTTTGAAGCACTTCTTGCATTGACATAGTGTGATAGCAAGTTAGGAATAGACTGCTGTCCTGGTATGTCTATCCTGTTTCCAGTTGCAAGAAAGGCCGAGCCTATTGTCCTGTGAGATGATTTAGGATGGGGGTGAAGACACAGTGCACCTCAGAGAGCACAGGTGGCTGAGAAGAAGCAACTCTGGCTACTGATGGATCCCAAACCTCTGAAGGTGGGGTGAGAAGAGAAGGACACTCTGGAACCTATGGGGAACCAAAAAACCTCACTTGTGACAACTATAGTATGATTCTCCCTGCCACAAGCAGGGAGTTATCGTCCCTGGCAGAGAAACTCCTACAGGACACCCATGGCCAAACATAAACCAAAAAGAGGGTGAGCAGTGAAGGAGTAATAGGATAATAAAATATTACCTCAGTCTGCAGTGCTTCTGGGAACCCTAACTTCAGCTGGCTATATTGTTGCATCATCTCCTCCCATGGGATATTATCTTGCCGTCAGAAATGCTCTGAATTAAATACGTAGCTTTTCTGGGATCCCTCTGTACTGATGCCATCCATGGAAATAAGTCTTGATGTAAAGCAATTGCTCTTCTTCTGCTAGGACTATCAGGTGGCAGGGAGCAGCTGAACATGCCTTTCTCAGCATTCACCTCGTGCTTGTACATTATTCAAAGAGGGAAAAAATAGCTTCATCTTTTGGGAGGCTGAAATTGCTGATTTCTTTCCTGTCCTAAGGAAAATGAGAGCTAAAGAGTAAGAAGTAGAACAAGGTGTCAGATCAGGTGCACTGCCCAGCAGAGCAAGACAGAAGGGACCCAGCTGAGCCTCCTGTCTTAACACTGGGAAGAGCAGTAGGACAGTGCCCTGTCTGAAGGAAGCACCTAGGTTTGAAAGTTCCCTCTAGAGGACTCCTTAGGCAGAACAGATAAAAGAACATTTAGCCCAAGGAAAAGAGAAAAGAGAGGTTTCATAATTGTCTTGCAGTATTATCTGTCCTGGGTAGAATATCTAGCATTTGAAGCAGAGGATCAGAGGTTAGAATCCACAAGTTTTCTTTCTGATTCAGTCTAGTAACTTTTCTGTCACTTTTTTAAAGTCACTTTTTAAAACCTGCTTTATTTCCAGGCTCAGAGAAATGTAAATTAGTCACTTATACTACACACTGAGGTACATATATGAAAATAGGTTTATGATTACCTTGTTTTTATATTACTAGATAGATCACAACTGTGAAATCAGATAACACTTTGTTCTGCCCTCATGTCTGGGCTTGAAATACTCCATGTGTAGCAGAAACCAGGAGAGATTTCACAATTAAGGTCACTTCAGGTCCACCACCCGTATACTACACTATATTTTTCAGTACTTTATTCCACATGCAAAGGTCTTGACTGTCAGGGATGGCACTACAAGGAACTGTTTCAAGAGCTGATTTACCATCTCCTGCCTGTTCTTGCTGGCAACCCTCCACTGTCCACACCTAAAAAATTATAAATTCTACCTGAACTCATCAGCTGCTGCCAGACATGGGCATCCTTGCTGGAGTGAGTGCCTGCAAGGAAAGCTGATGTAGAAGAGTCCCCCCCTGAGCTGGACAGGGTGAGAGAAATTAATCAGTTACTGACAAGACTCTTTTGTGGCTATGCTGTCTGCAAATTATCTCTCATCATCCTTAATTGTGTAATACTTCATGCCTCTGTGCCCATGGAGAGTTGAACTGAACAGAGGGCTCCTTGTGAGCCTCTTGAAGTGAGTGTTCTGTGCTTAACACACAGGTAGCTAAGAAGCAAACTGAGCTGCCATAATATTTCTGGAAAGCCAGGGAAGTTTAACCTCCAAGTTTTTCCTGACACCATCATGTCATCTGACTGTTCTTAGCCCTAAGTTTTGAAGAAACCGATGACATCCATCCTTTTTCCAGCACATAGAGGTATTAGAGCACATCTGGTTGAATGGCTGCAGCCTCTGTGAGTGACTTGCAGACCCCTGACCCCAGGCCCTTTCTCTTATCTGTTTCTTAGGTGAGGTAGACCCCAGTGCCAAAGCTGCAGCAGGAAGCCCTGGTCTCTGCAGGTCTGATTTCACTGGTGCTCCTTTGTAAGCTAGAGGAACTAACCCACCTAACATTTGCAGGAATCAGGCTTCTGGAAGGAGAATCCAGCACAAGGAAAAGGCATGGGTGAATGGCAGTTTAGAGGACTTACTGGCCTGCTTGGCTTTCTCTGTGTACGTGGTGGTCAGGTCTTCATCAATTGGATGTTCCACTGGCCCCACCATGGGGATGAGGTGGCGTTCCGCTCGGATAGCCTTGGTGGCGTGGGGCAGGAGCATTGCCTCTGGAGAAGGCTCCCGTCCCTCTGTTGATGGTGGCCGCAACTGTCCCTCGCTGTCTGAGAATGGAGTGTCTGTGCGACTGCCAGGCAGACAGACAATCTCCCTCTTGGCCACCCCGCTGGAGCCGCTCTGCTCTGCTCCGCCCTGCACAGCAGCCTCCGGCAGGCTCTCGTAGCCACTCTGCTCAGACAGGGACACCTCGTCCTGAGGGCCGTCTGCCCTGCTGGTGGTGCTGTCAGGCGGGGAGCGCGGGCTTTTCTTGCGCGCCCGGCGGTGCTTCTCCTGTGCCACATTGTCAGCATCGCTGTCTGTCTCACCGTAGTAGGCCTCGCTGTCCGGTGGGGACGTGAGGCTCTCCAGGTGTCTCTGTGACCTCCATGGCTGTGAGGGCTGTGTGGTGGCTGGGGCTCCTGCTGCTTCAGAGCGGAGTAACTGTGCCGGGGAGCTGGGCACGGATGGTGGAGACAGCACTCGCTGCCCTGGAGAAGGGGAACGCTGGAGCCACGGGCCAGTCTGGTCCCCACCAACTATCCTGTGGGGAGAAGGAAAAGGGGTGAATGAAGTCTGGTTTGTGTAGCTAAACTGGAAGGAAACCCTGGTATGAGAGAGGGCTATGGATTGGGACAGCATTACACATGTTTTTTAGGTGGTACACACACCTGAAGTGAAGACACCAAGGACAGACTTGTCCCTGACATCAGCTACATGCTCTCATTCTGATTTTCTGCTTCACAGCTCTATGGAAACCAGGTGTTAAGCATTCAAAAATCAGAATGCCCTAAAACCATTAAAAAAATCTACCAAGCTTAATCAGCTCCCCAGGCATTTCTCCTGGAGAGATGAATTCCTACATAGCAAGCATTTCCAGGACAGTGAGACCTACCCTTCAGCCTGAGCTTGTCAGCAGAGAACAGCTGGTGCTCAGCTATCACACTGCACTCCAGCTGCTCCTGAAGCTGAGACTGGGTCAGATCTGCAGATTCTGGCACCCCCAAACTGCTTTAGTTCAGATTGGGCCCCCGAGAAGTCAGTGCTATTTGTTCGCTCTGACTTCTAGATGAGAGTAAATAGCAAATATGTAGGATATAAAGGCCCAAGTGTTTTTGGGTATAGGACTATGGTATCCTGGTAGAAGATCACTCTAATATTTAGAGTGCTGCTCACTGTTGGACTGCTTCACAAGCTAACTATCAGTACCTGGGTTTTGATGATCATATGCTGGCCAGACTAATCCATGGTGGCAGTTGCCTTTGGCTTAGATGTAGCAATTTCAAGCCTCTAAGACATCTGGAAGGGTGACTGGAGTAGGTGCTGGGCAGACTGGGGCAGTCAACCCTACTGCTGGCTTCCAGAGGGAAGGAGAATTGGCTGTGCTGACAGGAAAAGAGCCCATTCTGTCTTCCCTCTCCTCAAGAGTGAGTCTGGATTTCAATGGCAGTTTAACTCCAGCCCGCAGATGGAGCTGGGAACTTGTTCCTTCTCTTGTCAGACTCACCAAGGCTTATAAGAACTATAAAGGAGTCCTAAGTATTTGCCTTCTAAACATGCACTCCATTAAGCCAGGCAGACAGCATTGCCTCTGTAAAGCTGTGGAAGTCATGACTTAAATCCCAATTCTAAATTGTGAAAAATTTATATTTATGTCAAATGCAAACTTTTGTGGAAGCTAAGGGTGGGAGAATTTTTCTGGCAGTTCATTTCTTTAATACTATTTTCCATTATGAAATCTCCCAGCATTCCACAAGCAAAATAGAACAGTCCCTCCTCTTCCTTAAACACTTGACCAGGTAACTGAGAAGCAAAACTGCTTGTAAGCCAGTTTCTCTCATTCTGTACTGTCAGGTCAGTGTCTCTCCCTCTTTTTCTGAAATACACGTACTCCAGAGTCATCCAGATACCTCTCCTTTCTGAACAGGAATGATTGGTGTTTTCTCTGAGAAGGTAAAGATGAAGTGGGAATAGACATGTGATCAAGAAAGCAACATTTGATGATGTCTCCACTACTCCAAATGAAGCCAACTGATTACACTATTACCAAACCATCCAGTGTTGGCTTCATCCATAGGGCTGTGAGAAGCCTGCCTTTGTCACTTGGTTAATTCAAAGTGTGCTGATTTTGACTGATTAGAATTTGCCCAGGCACCTGTTGGCTGCAGATAGGCTCCGATGGTGTGAGATAAGGCTTTGGCAAGGGACCAGGAGCTATTCTGGACACCTTGTATAGAACTTACTCATCCCACTTAATCACAGCTAGGGTATAGAGTGAGCACATCAGAAGGCACCGGCACTTTCTCTGAAGCCAAAGGGAAGATCCTACATGTTAGGGCTTTCCTTCTCTGAGCACTGCCCACCTCTGGTCCTGCTTTATAGATGACAGCAACCAGTGTGGCTATCCCTCCCCACTGCTCACAGTGCTCTCTCTGTCTTTTCAGGACTGGAGAAGATCCCATCTCCCAGCTCCCTTCACCAGGGCCTGATTTTCTGAGGGTGACTTCTGTTTAGGCAGTAGTGTGGACTAGCTAGGACCTCACGCAGCTTTGCTGCCTTCACCCTTATAGGATTATTCATTTATAGCTTGGGCCACATCCAGCATGCACTGACGCACTGGGTTAACTTAGCACAGGGAATATGGGGAACATTACTAGGGCTATTTTGTTGTCCATAAATTTGAGCCTGATCTCCAGTACTTTCCTGAACTAGAGACTGGCATAGATATTTCTTCTGATAAAGAGGGGGCTTAGTCACACACCTCTAATCTTTGTGGGAGTCAGACTACAACAGCCCACTGTAAGACAGGACAAAACTTTGACATGTCCGCATGTTAGCCATGTTGGGACACATGTAAGTCCTCTTGGTACACCCTGCAGTATGGTGGAACCAAAGGCTTCCTGCCTGCCTTGTTCCTGCTGGATATGGACAGCTGCTGTACTGGATGAAACCCCCCTACTGCCTGCACTGTCACAGCACTGGCACTTGGGAGCAGGTTACCTTTTCACACGGATGTTGAGCATGCCATTGGAGGAATCGATGATCTGCATGGCATTAGCATGGGACAGGCCAGCACATGACTTCCCATTGATAGATACTAGAACATCATTTTCCCACAGGCCTCCACGGCACGCTTTACTCCTCTTTCGAATCTGAAAAAGCAGGAGAGAGGATAAGAATGAAGGGAAGAACAGCTGTTTAGATCAGTTGCTTGTCTCTTGGTGGCCCTTCTATTGCACCATTCCTCACAGAATAAAATAAGGCCTAAGCCTACTGTGCTGACAGAGTGGAACACTAATCCTCTTGGATGAGCCCTGGCTGTGCCTTTTGGTCTCTGTATTCCTTTTAATTCCAAGAATCACTCTGCTGAGCATAGGTCTGATGTGATCACCAACCCCGTTCAAGTTCTTTAGTGCAAATGGAAGACTCAAGAATATCTACGCTCTTCTCCTCTTGTTCCCTGTCTCCTAAGTTGGTTACGGAGTCTGTGTTTCAGAGAGGGAACAGACTATGCCTGCACATGACCGTGTGTCCTTCTGCATGCCCCTACTGTACTTCCTTGGTATGATCCCTGACTCATGCAGAGTCTCTGCAAGTACCATCCTCAGGGAAGCTGACACTGGGGAGAGGTGGCAGTTCTGAGGCATATTCTGTTGTTAAGCATTCCTGCTCCAATGGCTTTGGTCAGTGTATTTCTGGACATCTGCATCAGGCCACATGGTGTCCTGTTACACAAGTGTAAACTTGGAATAAATCTTTAGCCTTAACAGGAGTTGTGCAAGACATGCATTGCTATATCTGAGAAGGGAGCCAGAGTCACTGGTTCCAGGCGAGCTCCTAGATGTGGCCTCTCATGGCCATCTTTCACCAAGTTTCCTCTCCCTTGCATTCCATCATCCATCAGTTAAACTTCTTACCAATTCAGTCTAGCCTCTCTGCTAGGGCAAGCAAGCAAGTTATACAAATGCCCACTCAGCCAAAAACCACAGACCTCTCCATATAGGCAAGCAATGTGGATAGTCTTGTAGGACAGCTTGGCACCCATTATGTACTCATTTTGCACATAAAACAATAACCAGGTAAAATCACTGGGTCAGAGCAAGTCAGGACCAAGGTAGTATTACACTCTATTTGTAGATTCTTCTCAAATACTCTTCAGATCTTGCAGGTAAGTGAAAGACAAATCAGTGCAGAGCTGTTTAACAGAGGGTGCAGTGAACAGACTGTGTCAGACCCCTGCAGAGAAGTAATACTGAACAGGGCACCTTTGCCCATATCTCACAGCCTTGCTGCTTGAGCCACCAGACTCATCTATAACATCATAAAGCTACTTTGTCCACACTCCCATGGCAGCTTCAGAAAAGAGAAGTGAATGTGGGAGGATTGCTGCCCTGTCATTGTTCTTGCTGGAACAGTAGGGGAGCAGGAGAGGAGAGAGCTGGAGCTCTAAGGAAGTCCCATGGCATGATTGGCTGGTCTTAAGGCCCAGGCCCCCTGCACCCATGGGATGTGTCAGTGCCTTGGGCTTGACCCTGCTGGCCTGTGTTGAGCAGACAAGAGCAACACTCCTCCCAGGTCAGCCTGTCAGCAGGACTGAGAGGTGTTGGGGAAGAAGATGGAAAGAGGAGGGCTATGCTTCAAGTTGTTTTTGTGCTCACTGGTACTTTATCACTCTGTAGCCTTTCCAACTTGACCCCAAATCTTGCCTGCATGCTTAAAATAGGGACCGGCTCACCCCAGCTGCCACATCCATCAGCCTCTGTCATTTTAGTCCTTTATCTCCCTCCTTGTTAATATAAGTCTGGAATGAGCATGTGTAGGTCTGTAATGAACTACTGCTGAAGAACCTCTGTTACAGTATAAATGCTGCTTCCTGATACTTCCTCCAGATGCAGCTGTTAACTGAGACAGTAAAGAAGACACATTTTCCAATGCTGCCTACTGACACAATAGCTAATGAAAAGAGTTAGGAAGTTGAAAAAAGTTTAAAAGGAGGGTTTCCTAGTATTCCCCAAAAGGCCAACTGCTGCTCCATAGCCAAGTACTTGGTGGTTAGCACTGGATGGGAACATACTTGCTGAGTATCTCTCTCAGTTGTGAAGAGAGGGGACTGGGGGTTTAAAGGCTGTCAACAGGTGCTCAGCGCATTCCTCACATCTCATTATATTCCTCCCTGCTCACTGAACCCAAGGATGTAGGCTGGTGACCAGCCAGAACAGCAACAGTAAACTTCCTGCAATTCTCTAGTTCCTCAGTACTGCAAGTCTTTGCAGGCAACTGTTTGGGGTTCCCAGGCAGGAAGGATCAGGCCGTGCTCTCAACACTGCCTGATGCTGTTTCAGGTACCTTTATACCAGAGAAGGCTGGTGGGGCTTAAGCAGGCCATGTGGGCTGATAATCATGAGCAGGCAATGGATTTTTCTCATGGTTAATGAGGATGCTGGGACTGGTTTGGTCTGTGCTCAACTTTTACTGGACTGACAGAAAGCACATGCAGTAAAGCAACTATTGGTACTTCAGTGCTCTACAATCCAGGAAGGACTTTTCCATGTCTCCACTCCTTTCTGGGAAAACAGGACCAGGTCTCTTCCAGTGCAGGATGAGACCTATATAGTCTGAAAATAGCATGTGTCTGGCTCAGTCTTCCAGAGATTTATAAACTCTCACTGGAAGTTTATGAATTTGCTTCCTGGAATCAGAGGGAAATGAACCTATCCACAGCTTCAATTTTTACGCCAAACCCTACTCCACTGCATTTGCCAGGGAGGAAGGCAAACAGGTTAAACACAAAAGAGGATTGTGCAGACAAAGAAGGACAGGACAGGACTTAATCCACAGTCACGACAGCAGGGTGTAGTGTGCTGGAGGCTGCAGAGCCTCTGGACAGAGACCAACACAAGCCTGCCAGTTTTTATATGGCTGCCAGCTCTATGCTGCAGAGACTTTAATGACATCCCATAACCTGCTCATCTCGGGTACAGCAAGGGCAGCACCAAGCGTTTGAGGCCCCAGACCAGGGTGGCTGCCCAGTCCAAAAGCCAGGCTCCCTGCCCATCCTGAAGGTCAGGCTGCCCTCAGGATCAGCCACTTGCTCCCCGTGTCCAAAAGATGCCCTCTCCTGGGCACCCAGTGAGCCACAGGAAGTGTCACTAAGAGGGAGCTTCTGCTTAAGCTGCAGAAAGCTTGGAAGGTGTCACCCAACAGCTGTTCTGAAGAGGTGGGAAAAGTTGGAAAAAGTGGTGTTTCAAAGAGAAAACCTCTCTGCATTCTGTAACACATACCTGTTACAGAAACTTTCTTGTGCAAATGAGAAGCAGCCCTGACAGACTCTGACAAGTGGTCAGGGTTGGCCCAGACCTGGCCCTGGGGGATTGCTCTCTCCAATCTTCTAGCACATACTGGTGAGGACGGTCCTCTTTTTGTGTGAGGAGCCCCAAAAATTCTGTGATCCTCTTGTAGCTGACTGTTAGACTTTCCACTCCATGCATCAGTGAACACACTCTCCCATGGCATACTCATGTCAAGGTATGTCTGGTTTAGATTTCAGATGGGTTTAGGAAATCCCCAAATCCCAATCGTATGGATTTGTGCTACTGGAGATATAAATCAGTGTGAAAAATGGAACACATTTACTCAGAAAACTGCCCATCTCCCTGTCCTCTCAGTAGGAGATCTGTAGCAACAAAAGAGCTTTTGTCAGAGATGTTCAGGTCTCTGCAGTACCTATGTACATGTACATACATACACATTTTCTTCCCTTACTTTGCCTGCTTCCTCCCATTGATCATGTTTAATCAGACAGAAGGGAAAGGACAGAGGCAGCTGAGACAGAAAAAAAAAGGAAAAAGAGTAAGGCAACAATTGAGGAAGAAAGGAATAAGAAAAGGTGTTGAAAGGAAGGTCAGTGCTAGGAGAGGCCAAGAGGCCCAGGGTTGAGATCAGGCTTTACCAGTACAGTACAAGTTTCCTTGTACAGCTCTAGGCAGACAAAAGGACATGCTGACTGTTGACGTGTCTTGGGGAATTCAGCCTAGCTTTCAGGAACAGAATGCAAGAGAGGAGGGGGTCAGATGAAACTTGGCAGCATCTGTCCTTCAGTAGGGCCTATATTTAGATAGTGGTATGTGGGGGCTGAACACATGCTGGGATGCTAAGAATAGAGTAATCCTCATAGTAACTCAGTGGCTTCACATCTTGCCTCAGTACAGCCCAGGGAACCTGTCTTGAAACTTTGCAACCACTCTCCCTGCTGGCCAGCACAGCTTCTTTGTAATAAAGCAGGCTGTGGGTAAATAGAAGTGGTTTGTGGTGTAGGCTCATGTCATCTATCTCTCCCCAAGCCACCTCCCACTTCCTGTCAGTAGGAGAGTTCAGCCTATAAGGTAGGAAGATAAATTTTATTATCAGTCTTCACCTAATCTCCTACAATCATTCCAGCAGAAACCTAGCAGCCTCAGTCCAAGTAAGAGTTTTATACTGGATACAATTCATCTTCCCACCCAATGCCCTTCCACTCTCTGATTGCATCTCTCAACACACAGGCAGTCCTGATGAAACATCGTATTCCTTCTTAAAATGTGACACTGGGAGACTTGCCTCTTGGCAGAGTAGGTCCAGTGCCTCTCTGCAGACCTACTTCACAGGTCACCCCTGGTGAAGCTTCATTAGGGAGTCTTTATACGAAGAAAGAGGGGAGAGAACACAAACTTTGTGGGATAGACACAGCAAGGGAGAGTGGTGAAAAGACCTGTCTTAAGTGGCAAGACAGAGCTGGGTGGCTTCTGGGCAAGGGATTTAGCAATGAGAATTGGTAGAGGAAGAGGATGCTAGTGCTGGTCAGTTGGTAAAGTACATGTCAGGCTACTGTAAAATATGTTACTGCCTAGAGTCTACTGGTGCAGGAATGAGAGAACAAATTCTTAAATGCACTAGATTTAACTCTGACTTGTACCGGGGGTACAGGCTGATATAAAACAATCAGGAGTTGTTGGTTTTCTCTCTCTGTTGCTTTTCTCTTACAGAAATGAAGTGCCTTAAAATGAGTTTTTTGTTGTGGTTATACAAGAGAGGGAAGAGAAAAACAACCTCAAACAATCCACTTTCCTTCCCTAAGCAAAAAATTTAGCACAGGTGTCATTGTGAGGAGCAAGTTTCTAGCTAGAGGTGGCCCCAGGTAGATAAAAAGAGGCTTTCTCTCCATACCTATTTGTTACTTGATGGTAGATTAGCTGAAAAGTGACTGAAATGTAATATCAATGACAAAGAATAATGCCACATGTACTAGAATAGATATCAAAAGTACTTGATAACCATTTTACCCTCAACAGAGTAAGCAGCAGAATATCAAGTGTTTTTTATATGAAGCAAGGATTCAGAAGGAACAGATATATTTGCCAAATATTTGTACCAGGTCCCACATTTAGGAGCTGTGAGAAAAGCAACAAATGTTCAGCAAAAACATGCTTATACATGTCCCATGTAGGTCCTTTTTCCAGAGGCTCAGCCTGGCTCCTGTGCCATAAAAGATTTTAGAATTTAAACCTAATTGAATTGAAGCTCATAAGCCAATCTAGGAACCAAATGTCTTTTTACAGGTACAGCCACTGAACTGGGACAGGAGGGAAAGACCCTTGAACACAGGGCAGAGTTATCCAGAGACATGGTTTCAGTCCTGCAGAACAAGGTGTTCCCAGCCTTTGCACTGTGTGCTGATACTGCACTCTAAGGGGCTGTGAGCATTTGCAAGCCTTGAATAAAAACACTTCTGAAAACAGAAGGCTCTTTTCAGCTGCTACTAATTGTTGAACAGCAACAGTCTTAAGTATATTATGCCTCCATGGTATTTATGCTGAGAGGGCAAATTAGAAGAAGACATATCTACTATTATTTTGATAGAGTGGGGCTCACTTTTGTTTGCAAAAAAATACTGAACACAGCATTCATAAATATTGCAAGAGTGGGTTACTGCCCCAAAAGACAGCACTCACTGACCCAAAGGCAACCTTTCAGCAATAGTCTGAGGAGGATAAGCACTGTTGTTCTGTGGCAGCAAGGACAGGATCAGCCACAAGTCTGGATTAGAGAAGCATCCCATTCACCTGAAGGATCTAGGGCACTTAGGTACAGAGAGCTTCCCGTGCCTTGCAACATCTTTGTAGTCATCTTGTAGGTATGAATGTACATCAAAAACCAGGCTCAGCCTCCACAGATGTATTCAGTAGTTCTAGCCAGTAGCAGGCCGAATAATGTCAGTGAATAAACCTGAGCTCTGGACTGCAACAACTGTTGAAATGATCCTTGGCACACCTTTGGTTCAGATCAGCTATTACTGTCCAGAACAATTCCCAGGCACATTTTGGGAGCTAGAATAGACCATTCCCAGAGCCACTGCCTGCAGGCATGTGGCCATTTTGTTTGGAAGAGTAGAAAATGTTAATTGCTGGGCTACATTACACTCTGTAGCAGCTGGAATAAGTGCCAGAGAATGGTCCCAGGTACATTTAATGCACCAGGTATAGATGGAGTATGTATGGTTTCACTGCAACTTCTCATCAAGAGATTCTTCCAGGTCCTTGGAAAGTTCCACTGGTCCCACAGCATGTGCTCCCTCACTAGCAGCCAAGTGTAGCACCTGCCTAAGTGCCAACAGACCATAAAATATGTCCAGGAGCACTCCCAAAGCAGCTTGAGGCACTCCAAAATCAGCATTAGTGACTGCTACAGACTAGCAGTGGTTTTTTAGGTGTGACAGTAAACATTTGTGAAAACAGATAAAGAACAGGCTGCTCACTGAAAAGGGGATAGGAAGAGCAGGTGCTCACAAATCTGGAAGCCATCAGACATATCTGGGTTAGAGCTGGCTTCTCCAGCAGGAATAATGTCACATGAGCAAAAGAGAATAGCACAGAGCACCCAGGCTGTGTGTCACAGGGAGCAGTGATATGGCAAACAGGCAGCAAGGGTATCTTGCAGTGGAGACAGTAGAAACAGTGAATTATCAGCAGAGAACCATACAGGAAAAAGTGGGAATATGTGGGAAAGAGTGAAAAAGGAGCTTGTGATTAATTGCTCTTAAAAAAAAATATTTTTTTGGCTTTAGAACCAATACAATCCTTGTTACTGCTTTCCCTAACAATTCCCCTAACATTGCTGTCGAATATTTGTACAGAACAGCCAACTGAAAGGAGTCTCTTGAGCTACCAGGGCCAATCCTCTGTAGTTTTCAGAGGCCATATTGTTTACTCCAGTTCATAAACTGACTCAGAAGATTTTCAATTCTTTTTCTAGATTGGAAAGTCACTGCTGAACCTCCCTGGTTAGTTGTTCTGTGCTGTCTATGCTGTCACCTGTATTTGAATAGTGTTGCTGATATTTGCTCAACATCTATTTGTAGATTGCAGTCACCTTTATCAATATTTTGCTAGGTGAAAGAAGCCTTCTCTCCTCCCCTCCTATTCAATGGCTGCTCTACCTTACATTTATTTTCCTTGAAAGGGGCTGATTCTGTAAGTATGGTATTCCCAGTGAATTCCCTGTTGTGCATTAGATAGTAATATCAATGCCTTTCTAGTTCTCTTAGATATGTCTACCTGAAGCTCATTTCTTTGTTTACTTTTTTTTTTTCCCCAGAGATTCATAATTTTGCTGGCTTATTATTGATGATGCACTAATATGCCCAGGTCCTTTGCCTCTGCTATCAGTACCAGCTGTAAAGATTCAGTTTCCTCTATTTTGTCAGCATTACTTGTACTTGTGCTGGAGGTAGAAGTGCCTTCCATGCTTTTTATAGAACGTAACTGTGTTTGCCCCTCATTGAATAAATCCTGTTTTGTAGCAGGATCCCTGAAGGCAGGTTTGTATGCACTTGCATCATATTAAAACTGTCCTGTTCATCTTCACAAAAATTATTTCATAATATAATTTCATGATAGGTTTCTACTTTGGTTGATTAATGGCATTAGTGCTTACTACTTTTCTCAGACTAGCTATTTTTCATTTTGTTTTGCTTCAAAAGCATTTGATGGGCATATTCTTACTGCAAAGAAATCCTCCAGGAACCTGATGGTATTGTTCTTTCTTATTCTCTTTCCAGAACGGGTAAATCTTCTCATCAGTTACAGCTACATCTGAGGACCATCTCAGCCTTTCTATAATAAAAATCTTGCCATCTATGGATCCTTTTTGCTTCTTGTGTTTATGTTTGTTCTCTTTCTTCCCTGATGACTGTTTCTGGTCAAACATTTCTTGTGTTGTGTTGTCATTTGCACCACAGCTACTGAGCTAGACCAAATCAGTTTTATTTTGTTGAGGGGTAGTGTAAACTCCCACTAGAGCTTATTTGCTTCATTAGGTAAGAGGTAAAAGATTCATTAGGAATCACAATAAGCCAATATGAATCCAGAGTAGTTTAACTGATTTCACTTAAAAGGACATTGCTGTAACTAAGAACAAAATGAAGATTGTCCTTTGCTTTTTGTGTTCTTTAGTCTTTATTTCCCTCTTTGTTTCTCTAGTTCTCAGTATTCCTGTCCTTTCTAATTTCTGCAGAATGATTCATTCCTCTGTTGATGTTTGGTTGTGCTGTGTATTTGCCTGCTGAGCATATCTATTTCTGCCTTTCTTTCAACTTATTCATTACAGCATGATACTTTAATACAACCCTCATTGAAAAATCATCTATTCTTTTTCACTGAAGGGTCCCCAGACACTTAAAAGCTTTCTTGTGTTTATTTTTTGGTCTCACTCTCCATTCTTATAGTATCTGTTTTTATGACATGAAATATTAATGCTACACCTTTCATGTACACATCAGCATGGTAGCCTTCAGATTCACATTAGGCAATTTTAGCACCTGGACACTGCAAATTATTGTTTTGGTAGAACAAAAGAATCAGTATGTGCTCTTGTAGGCAAGTTTAAGATGAAAGGAATAGGCATTTGCAGCTACAGATCTGGAACCATATAATCAGTTGGTGTTAATGCTAGCATTTCAATCTTTCTTGTGTTACTTAAATTTGTGCTTTTTCCTCAGTATCCAGTGGGCACTGCTGGAAGAAGCAATGTTCTGATCTCAAGGCAGGCACAGCTGGTTTGGCTCCGTAAGTTTACTTGAACACAGAATTAGTTGTCATAGAATCATGAAATGGTTGGAAAGGCATCCTAAAGACCATCTTGTTCCAACCCCCCTGCCACTGGCAGTGACACCTTCCACTAGACCAGGTTGCTCAGAGCCCCATCCAACCTGGCCTTGAACACTTCCAGGAATGAGGCACCCACAGCTTCTCTGGCAACCTGTTCCAGTGCCTCACTACATCTAATCTAAATCTCTCCTCTTTTAGTTCAAGATAATTCCCCCTTTTCCTATCACTATCTATCCATCTAAAACATATCTCTCCTTCTTTTTTATAAGCTCCCTTCAGGTACTGGAAGGCTACAATGAGGTCTCCCCAGAGCCTTTTCTTTTCCAGGCTGAGCAATCCCAGCTCTCTCAGCCTGTCTTCATAGGAGAGGTGCTCCATCCCTTGGATCGTCTAGATCCTCTAGACCCTAGGAAGTCCACATCTTTCTTGCACTAAGGACCCTAGAGGTTTATGCAGTGGGCAGAGGGGCAGAACCACCTCCCTCCACCTGCTGGCCACTCCTCTTGTGATACAGCTCAGGATGCTGTTGGCTTTCTGGGCTGTCAGGGCACATTGTGGGCTCATCCCCAACTATGTACAACCCAAGAGACTGCCCACAGGTATGTAATTCCAGTCTTTCTCCAGGTGTGTCCCTGAACTCATAACCCACAGGGAGTTATTGAAGGGCATGGACATTCTGTGGCAGCTGGATCCAGCATGTGAAGATACAGCTGCTTTTCCACCCCTTTGTGTCAGCTGGACTGAGGTTTAGAATTGATCCCTTGCTTGGAGAAACAGTTTAAACTACAGCTATGCACCTTTTTAGACTGTAGAAAAATGGGTTCACACCCCACTTCCAGCATGTTCATGTACTTTATTTTTCTACAGCCAGTTGAATACTTTGCACTAGGAAACAGTTTCAAATGCATATATTCACTGTACATTTTGAGTTAATTGCAATTTGAAAAAAGCCAATAATTTAAGCCATCCTTGTGAACACCTTATGGGGGAATCAATTAGAGGCCCACCAATGGGGAAAGGGAAGAGGGAAGGGGAGGGGAGGGAAGGG
>VWYP01012855.1:178638-227914 GCA_013400435.1 Pycnonotus jocosus
GGGCGGGAGCGGCAGCATCGCCCGCGGCCCGGCCGGTGCCGGCGGCCTGCGAGGCCGGGCCGGCTGTCGGCTAGGCCTGCGCTTGCAGTGCCTGGGCTGCCCCGGGAAACCCGTCGGTGTCCCGGTGTGGTGCGGCGACACCCGGCGGCTGCGAGTCGGGCCGTCGGTCCGGCACCGAGAGCCGAGTGCTGCTTTTTGGCCGGGGTGCGCCGCGAGTCAGATACCCCCCTCTGCAACCTCCCTAATCTCCTGTAATCCGCGGATCCTTCCCCTGGCGTTCGTGCTGGGCTGTTCAAGCTTTCATTCATTCGAGCTTCGCAAAGGATGGTCGTCCCTTGCGGAGATCTGGTGGCCGAGATTGGTTGGGTTTGGTAGTAAAATTTAGTGGTTGCTTGTTTGTGACTGTGAAAAAAGGAAGAAGGAAAGTAAAGGAGATGGCATGATCGAAATACAATTGTAGTCTTGAAAAGGCGGTTATGCAAGATGCGACTCTCGCTTTCCATGTAGATTGTGCTTTAAATGTGTTTTATTTTTTGTTGTTGGAATTAGCTTTCAGTCTTTCTGGGAAATGCTTTTGATGGAGTATGATGAAGCTTAGTTTCCCTTAGGTTGGTTTTTTATTTTTTGGGGAATGTACTGACCTCTGAAAGAGACTGCAAAACCATCCAAACTGGGCTGTAGTTGAATTTCTTTTTAAATTTAGTGACTAATGGAAGTGGTTGCTGGGATGTAAGAGAATTGCTTACACCTATGTCAGAAGGTATCCGAAGGAATTAATGTTTGTACTGTCATTGAAAATACAGATTTTTTTTCAGTTTGGTACTCAGTTGATTGTTAGCTATTCATGTGACAATTCCTTAAAATATTTCTAGATCCATTTCTGTCACAGGAGTGTTTAGTTGACTTTACCAAATGTTCTGAGGAGTGTTGGACAGAAATCACTATCTGAGACATAACATGCAAATTCTTTTTTAGTGTTTTTCATAAGCAGTGTAAAATCACATCACTGAAATGGGAGATGACTACTGAATTTGTACTAAAGTATTTGCTCTTTATTAATGTGAAGTTTTCCTGAGTAAATTTAGGGAACTCTAGCTTGAACATTGGGTTTTTCTTTCCTGCAGTCTTTTTCTGGAGTAGGTGTTCCAGTTATGGGGTGGATAGAATATGGGATATAGCCTAAAACTTCCATGCTTTCCTCTTTAAAGGAGACTTACTTTCAATCACATATATACACTCTGTGAAAACATAAACATTTCTATCCATTTCTTTGTGGAACAGGTTCTTGCTGATGGAACTACCCTTTTTGGCTTGAAGCTATGCCATTCAGGATTCTTTTATTGTAGTAGAGAGATTATGAAGTGGACATCAATATAAAGAATATATAATTGCTTCTGAATATGCTGTGACACTCACTCCAGGTTCTAACTTCATGGCTGAAAACTGACTTAGAGCAGTGAACAGCTATTTAAAGGATTATTTCTTTGATGAGTGGTTTGGTGCTTTACTTCTTTGTATGTTTTTTTTCTGCTATGGTAGGACTGTGTTATCTTCTGTAACACTTATTATCAGAAGGAGGGTCAAAAATCAATGGAAGAATTGATGGTTGGCTAAGGAAGGGCAAGGTACAAAGAGTAACCAACAGTAACCAATGACAAGGTCTCTGCAGAAGAGAGGTGGATGTTTCTTGTTCTCTAGGTTTGAAAAGCTGTGTTAAGGATAAATTGTGAAGATAGAGCTTGTTTCTGTATGTTCAGCAAGATTCATTGTTAACATAGAAAGTGCTAAAAGACAGTATAAACTGGCAGTGGGTATTAGGAAAAGCTAATTCTGACCTTTTTTTGCTTCTTGCAAGTGATGGAAATTGTGTAATGTGTATTTGTGTAGAGGAAGTCAGAGCACAGAGATGACCAGCGTTACTATGTATGTGAAGAAAATTCTTATTCTGTTTATTCCCATTCTTCCTTTCCTCCTTCTGGCCTCTTCCCCAAATTTGAAACTGCTCATGTAACTTTTTCTAATCAATTACGTTTGTTCAAGATTCACAGAAATTATTCTGATTACTTCACTCATTGTAACATATATGTCCACGTGTACGTGGAGGTAGCTAGGAAACAGATCTTTCATTATGATTTTGATGATATTGTATTGTCAGTGACTTTTGCCTCCATGGGGTTGCTCTTCAGAAGCCATGCTCATTGCAGAGTGTTTTTCAAATCTTTTTCTAGAGCTTTATTACAGTGATAGAGATGTGAATCAGTCCCACCAGGAGACTTGAGTCAACAAAGTAGAAAATGTTATTGAAGTAGAAATCTGGTGGTGATGGCAGGGGCTGGAAGTAGTGGTAGTTTTAAGGCTAGATCAAGACTAAGCTGGGTTTTTTTTGTATTCAGTTTTTAATTGCTTTCACTCTTGTAACTTGTGTACCTTGCCCAGGATGATGAATCAGCCTAACAAAACTGGGTTTAGTGTAGCCTTCTTTAGAAGAATATGGAAGTGATCACACTTTAAATTCACTTTGAAAATTGTCTTATAGTTTTCATTCAAAATGCAGAGATGAAGAAAATGTTACCTGTGGTGTAACAAGTTGAGAATCTGCACAGGCGGGAAGAGAGAGCGCCACATATTGCAACCAGGTTGGAGTTGATTCCAGTATTGCCATTTGGGCTGATTTGGACAAATGTGTGGGAGGCATTTGTTACCATGGCCTGCAAGTTTACAAATTAGTTGACAGTTTCTGACTTCTAGGACACAGAGTTTCTTTTCCAGGATTTTCTAGGGGGGTAGAGGGGAAGCGCTAGTAATTTTTTGTATCTGAAAAGAACCGAGTGTTCCATGAGTGCTCATAGAAGACCTAGTCAAGCTGTCAATGAAACAAAAGCAAGGACGTTTCCCTTTCCAAAGAGTGTTCTTAGCTCCAGAGTCTGGGTCTTTGTAAGAATAGCAAAACCTTGCTGCTTCCAGACAGTTGCAGAATAGAAACGTTAAAAGTACTGTAGGTAATATTCTGAATTACTGGTGCTCTACTTCTATCCTATCTTTTGGAAATAGTTTTGATTTTTGTGTTAAATTAAATAGATATATTTCCTTCAGTTTCAGGATAACCTGGGTAGCCATGTGATTGTCTTGGCTCATGTGTGGGATTTTTTTTGTTGTTGTAGATTTGGGGGCTTTTTTTAAAGTTTCAGTCTTTTCAGAAGTTGAAGCAAACAGGCTTTTTCTTTCTCTGGGACCAGTAAAAAAAGGCACTAGTATCTTTCTGAAGGAAAGTAATTTTGCTGTATGCCTTTTCTTTAGAATGTGAACAAGAACTGATGAGATCAAGCTTTTCAGTTTCAAAAGGGAGTTAACACTGAATGCAGACTATAAAAATGATGAATATGAAGTTTTCAGTGATTTGGGAGATTTGCTCATTGAAACTCATTGAGCTCATATAAAGCATGTAAAAAAATTCACTATGGTCTGATTTGTTTGGATGCTAAGTAATCTTGAAGCTATTGTAAAAATTTAGATATTCTGCACCCCCTACATTATTCCTGTGTATTTTCTCCTCTCAGCTTATTGCTGATCTTTACTGGTTGTCTGTCCTGTACAACAGCCTTCTAGTGTAATTGTAGCTTTGTAACTGACCAAAACTTCATGGTCAGCTGCCCTTATACAGAGGAATAGAAAGTGGTAGAGTGACTGCTTCCTGCTTTGCAGGAAAATTATTGGCTACGGTAATGACTGCTTGTCATAGAATTTTTTTCTCTAGCATCAGTCCTGCTTCTTTGAGCTTTGTGTATTGTAACTGCTGAGTAGTAGTATGATACTCAACATCGTGTGTCAGTATTATGTTTGACTTCGTTTTAGTAATATGTTACTACTTGCAAAGGAATATCCTCAGCATTTCTATGCAGTGAAATGGCCTGTTATCTGCATTTCTCCCTGTCTGGTATGTTTATTATTTCTGTCATTCTCCATACCCCAGCCACCCTTCATGTCATAGGACAGACCACAAAATTCTCCCTTTCTCCATATCTCTTCAAGTGACCAAGTTCTAATTTACACAGAGATGTTTTTTGAATGGAACCAAAATGAATGTTTGATACAAATAACTTGTACTGGGGAAGAGGGAAAACAGACTCGCTCAGTGACAGCTGTCTTCCACCTTCTCAGAGGTGAATACTCTTGGTCCTGCCTTAGGGTATTTCACATCAGTGATGAGCAAGTGGGCCACAAGCCTTATGTTCAGAGCAAGTTGGGCAGCAAAATAATGAAGCAGCCATGTCCCCAGCTTCAGCACTGGACTTGTTCTTAAGTCTCCCTCCTTGACCCTCTGCCAGTGTAGAGGCAAGTGCTTGTGCTGTGGAGATGAACCTGTGCTGGCTGGCACATGGGCTAGCTAAAGGTCTGAGGTGTATCTACCTTTCAGTTGAGACATTGAGTTAGAACCATCCTGTGCTTTTTCCACAAAAGTGTAGGAGATTATCTCAAAACTCTTTTTCTCTGTAAGATGTTCATTAAATCAGCTTACCTCTCAGTTTTAGTATTGTGGAGAGTGCAACAAGCTGACAGATATCACCTGCTCAGGCAGGAAATACTGATAGTCACATGAGGGAGGGAAGGCTGGAAAGGAAATAGTAAAAGATCATCAGGTAAGATCACTTACTGAGTATACACTCACAGCAGTAACTCAGAAGTGGTTTACAAAGGTCATGCTTGAGTTCTTGTCCCATTGTGCTTTAGAAAAACAGGAGAAAAAGCGTGAAAGATTCATCTTCTGTCCTGTAGTAATTCTTAGTTCTAGCATTAGATCTGTTCAGGGATTTTTGTAGGTCTAACTTGTGAAAAGCATCTTAGTGGTTGTAGCTCAGGAAGGATCCTGTGGAATACTGCTACTCTGTTTGCAGGAGCAGTGACTAGAAGCCAGGTTCCTCATGTGCAATCCAATAAGAAGGGGCAGGAAGAAGTGAACACAGCCCTCCTTCCTTGTCAGAAAGCCCTGCCCAGCTGTTCCAAGATGTGCAGGTAGAGGAGTCCTCTCGATGTGTTCTTCCTTCTCTATACTCCCACCTTTGCAGGAGGCACTCTCTTGCTTTACTGTTTGTACAGAACAGGAGGTGGCTGAGAGTAGGTCTGTGATTGCAGTGTGGTGACACTGATTGCCTGCCTGGGCAGTAAAAGAGGTTAACCTTTCAGGAAACTTGGGAAGGGAGCAGGTCCCAAAGTCCAGACTTCCTGGCCACATGGTTGCTCAGGTTAGACTGTTTTCCAGAACTATGTCAAAGGTGGTGTGGGAAACCAGAATTTTCAGAGATTATATGTTATAAACATGACAGCAAGAGAGTAATCATGTTTAAAACCGCTGTGGGCTGATGAAAAATTCTGTCATGCTCTTGTAAGCTGTTGTAAATGACATGTTAACTTTCAAGAGCAAATTACCTTTAAATATTTAAGAGGAGATCTTTTTCTAAACAAAAGCCCTATCTTTGCCTTTATACAGCTTGGAGAATGAAAATGCAAAACTTCATTTATTTCCTTCCATAAAAGTTTGAAGTCTAATTTCAGAGTAAGTATTAGTAATCTTAGTATTGACATTTGTCATGTTTACTAACTTTAGGAGGTTAAATGTAGTTTTTATGTTTTGTGCTAGCTTGCTTTTGTAAGTAATTAAATCTCTCTATTGTGCTATATCCTTTTATTGTATGTATGAAAGAACTTCTTCATGTGGATGATTCTTACAAAGCTGTAGTTCTTCCAGTAGCTTTGCTGTACAACTGTGGTGTCAGTTGCTGAAATAATTCTTTGGCATCATATTTTTGGTAACGTGAAGAGCCAGCCATAGAATTGTTTGGCATGTGCTAATCAGGGTGTAGGCAAACCAGCTTGGGGCTTTGCTACCTGATTGAGTTAACCTACAGATTCCTGGTCAGGCTTTGCTTCTGGTGCAAATCTTTGCAAAGATTTACTTTGTATCTTTAACACACAAGTTCACCACAGAGTTTGGAGAAAAATATTACGGCAGCATTAGTTATTTAGTTTACCTTTACTTTGCATTTTTATATAAACTAATGTTTTTTAGTAAACAATTTAATTGCCCTAAACATGTTTCTTTAATGTTGTGTGGGTAGTCTTAGCTGAAGAGGATAACAGTGACATGGAGTGTCCAAAGAAGTACAGGGGATGCAAAATATTCTTATGAGAAACACACCATGAGGGAATCTCCTGTCCCTGAAGTAATTGATTCTCCACAAATGAAAGGCACTGTAGGTCATCTGCCTGCTTGCTGTTGTAAGAATTGCCTGCTTGGTTTGGGGTCTTACAATAGCAGTTCTGCTTTTCTTGTTGTAAACCTAGTCAGTCTCTTTATACAGTTAGGGAAGTTGGAAATCTGTCTATTAAACAAGATTTCTTGCGAAAGTTTGCTAAGAAATATCTGTCCTGTCTTTGACACTGGTTCAGGTCTTACATTTTGGTATAATTCTTATAGTGCCATCTTTGGGTGTAATTATTTTCCATTTTGAACACCTTCCCTAGGTGAAAATTTTGCTTTTCAAATATCTTTGTTTTCTGAAATGTACCTATACAGCAAGGACTTTAAATCAGCTATTGCAAAAAAAGAGGCTGTATCCCCCTGTGCTGGTCCTGTTCTAGATTGTATCAAACACTTCAAGCAGCTGCCTTTGTGGATGGTGAAGCGTGCTGCTTGTAACGAGGAAACATGATCAAGTAAACTAATGGAGGTGACAGATGAAGTTGTTTAGTGTTACTGAAGTGTTATGTTAAGGAACCACTCATCTGTGTCATGAAATCTGCTTTCTGTTGGTCTGATTCTGTGAGATGGAAGTAGTTTGAAAGGTTTCTTAGGAAGCTTGATAATAATCTGCTATGGAATGTTAAATGATGGTATTTCTATCTAAGGTGATGATCACAGGTCTAACCAGGATGAAATGCTGACTTAAGTTGATTAGAAAACAGTTTCTGAAAATACTGTTTTAACTAGTTCTTTTAAAGCATTTATCTTACTTGAAAAAATTGCTGTGCAACAGTAAGTTACCATTAAAGCTTCCCAAGTGTCTAAGGATCTCTCACTTATTTGAAAACAGTAGGGAAGCTGATCAGTTTGGTTTTATATCTAATAAGAGTCTTTTTTCATCCCCTTTTTTGCAGGTGAGGTTAGTTTGGGGATGTGAATACAATGAGTGTAAACCAGCAAGCTCACACGGGGCCTCCTTACGGGCAAGCTCAGCCTGGCTACCAGGGGTACCAGCAGCCTGCCTACGGAGGACAGTCACTGCCAGGGGTTCCCCCGTCGCAGTATGGAGCTTACAACGGGCCGATGCCAGGATACCAACAGCCAGCGCCTCCACAAGGTACTGCTCGGTCAACACTTAATGACTGATAACCTGTGAATTATGGCATGTGTGGAATTGTTGCTGTGTACTTCCTATTGTAAACCTTTGGTTTTTTGTAGTAATGATTATCTTTTCTTCTCTATGTAGTTTGCACGATGCTAAAAATCATGTTGTCCTGTATTCTGAGGTTATTGTGCTGTCTTTTGTCCAGTTGAGTAGGGCTTACTCTTCTTTTGGTAGGTCATAAAATTAACGTGTTGAGAAACAACCTGCTTTTTTCTCTATGCCCATGTGCCTATGTTACTGAAGCACCTGATTAGAAGAGTCTTCCTGATAAGGTTATGTTGAGAGGCAGCAGTTAGGGACTGTAACAGATTTATAATTGAGACTGCCTTACATTATTATATAGAAAAATCTGCACTCTGTCATGAAAGATTAAGACATACATCTCTAGGTAGAAAACATATTTGGAGCTATTTTCTCTAATGTCTTTAAATTGAATAAAAGGTTTGTGGAAATGTGGCAAGCTAATGTATTCCAGAATTTTGCTGATTCTGCAGGATCAAGGATATCCCTTGTTAATTTTGGCTGTTAAAAAAATAATAATAACTTTTGTTTTCCTGCTTTTAAAGGACAGACTGACGTTAATAAAGAACTTTGTGAGTCTTGGTTTTCAAGTGTGTGAATTGAGAATTACGGGAAAGAATGGGAAATCAATAGTGACTTTAACATTTGAAATGTAGAGGAGAAAATACTATTGCTTTGAATGCAAGTATGTCTACCTTTTCAGATCACGGGGATGAATTCAGTTTTGCTGAAATTAGCACAACATGAACTCAAAAATATTTGTTTAGGTTTCAGATGGGTGTTCTGAGGTAATTAGGACTATGCTAGTCATGTTGATCATCTCGGTACTATTCCCCCCTGCAAGTATATCTTCAATCTTTTGCAACTCCTTGAATTCAACCCAGACTCAATGAGAAGGCTAGAAAAATGAAAGTGCCTCTAGTTGTCTTGAAACTAATATGAGTGGGAGACTGAAATTTGGGTGCTGAAAAATTGTACTGTTGGATTTTTGTCTAGAGTTAGTAGAGTAGCATAGTAAAAGAGTTGAGTGTGGTGTGGTAAAGAATAGGTTATTCAAGTGCTCCATCTTCCTTTTCTTTGCTTTTCCTCCCATGCTCTCAATCTTTTCTAACATCACTTTTAATCTGAGAGTTTTGAACTAATTTCACAAGGGGTTTGGATTCCAGTGAAAGCAATGAAGATCATCTCTGAGCAGAGGAAGGAAACCCTGCTTCCTGGGAGAGCAGAGGCAGAGCTCAGCCTTTGAGTGCTCTGTCTGCTCGCTGTAGCCAGCGGCTGAATCGTGTTTTCTGTCTGGTGGAAAGAATGGGGAGAAATTGGGCTTGCTTTAATGAGGGAGAGAAGGGGAATCAACAAGAATAAAAATTACCAGAAATTTGGAAAAGTTGCATCAGTGCAGCTATTTATAGAAAAGAGGTTTTAGCTGTTAGCAATGTGAAGAATGATTAGGGTGTTCAGGAAAAGAAACTGATGAGCATCTTCTGTCAGATACTTGAAGAATTTTCAGACTTCACAAGCCTGAAAAGCATTGCTTTTTAAGGGAATTTACTTTTTTCTTCTAGATTATTTCCGGTTTGCCTTTTTAGGTTTTGGGACAGCTCAGTAAGGACATACCTAGATACCTTGATAACATTCATATAAACTTAAGCAGATTAAAAATGCAGATTTTGTGCCAGTAGTGATTGAAAGGTGTTGTGACGCTGAGGGCAACAAGATGGTCTCATTTGAACAACAAAACTTTATTGAACTGCTCAAGTAGTGTCACTTGAACAACAAAACTGTATTTCACTACTCAAGTGGTGTCTCATGTACCTTAGTGTTATTATCTGGCAAAGGCCATCCACAGTTTGTGGGGATTTTTTTCCATCTTTTTTTGTGGGACCTTCATTTCTTGACTTAGCAGATGGTACTAAGGAAATCTCAGTTGTCAGGCTGTGGATTTTGAACCTGCTGTTTAGGATTCCTCTCTTTAGAAGAAAGAAATGTAAAATTCAAAGCCTTACACAACAGCCAGGGGTTGACCTGTCAGTGGCTGCTGAGTATAAAATCCCTGTGGAAGAGGGAGTCAAGCAAACAACACATTATCAGAGACAGCAGACAGATGATAGTAAAAATAGTGACAGTTATCCTTTCTACCATCACATACACATTATGTTTACTGCAAGTCTTTGTGGCAAGACCTCTTGTAACTGCATAATATAGAGGAGAGAGAATTAATTTCAGAGGCAAGAATTCAGGAAACACTGAGGGGTGAAGGGAAAACTGCCAATGTTATTCTGTAATTTCAAAGTAGTTGTCTTAGGGATTTATTTTTAAAATAACAGTAAAATTGCTTGGGGGACTGAGTGGAGAAATGTTGAGAGCTGGTGCCATCCTTAGTCAGGGAGTGTTTTGCATCTGATTTGTGTGGCAAACCCTGACTCTAACTAAGTGGAATGATGGGACTGCCATGGCAGTGATCATAGTCTTTCTGAGGACCAGAAGTGGAGTGCTGTGGTGCTAGCTGAAAATAGCTGCTTCTCACTATGAGAATTTTGAAAGAACCAGGACAGTTTTGCCCCAGTCCTTTAGTCAGTCTGTTGGTTTCCTTCAGATGAGGTCATGCAGTTGAAAGTGCAAACACAATTATCGGAATACCAGTAATAATTAGGCTGTAGATCATTTTGCATAGGCTTGCTTTATGAAAATGTTAACACTTGTATAAGTGTAAAGACTACGTTTGTAATATGTTGTGCATGGTAGAAGAGAGGGAGTATAGCTTAAGGGACAAGGTGGTAGATGACATGAATTTTGTGTGAGGTATTTTCTGGACTGCAGACTATTCTCAGCATTGGAAAGGCTGTCTCTCCGTGCTTTGTCTCAGGCTTGTTTTACTGGTGTATTCTGTCTTTTCAGGTTACTTTCCTTCCTTGGGGTTTCCTTCGAAGGGCTCTCCTGTATCTCTCAACTCTGACACTTCTTCTCTTGCACCTAATTTCATAGGTAAATGGTGTCCTTTCTGTGGGAGTGTTTGTGCCGTGTCTCTTCTTCTGTGCCAAGTTCCCATTTAATGTGACTACTTATCTCAAAGGTTGGGTACCTGATTGTTCAGGCAGAGGTGGGTGGGACATTTCCCAATCTATTTCTAGGCCACATTCCAAAAGCATAAATAGGATATGAATAAATAACTCCAGTAGAAATCCCTTATGCATGCAGATCCATAGATAAAACTTGACTTCTGACTAATATTTTCTTAAGTCTGATTTCAAAACCTGAATTGGCCCGTTCAGATTCTGTCAGGTACAATCCTTAGTTTAAAAGAACTCAGTCTCACCTTTGAGAGGGAAGGTGAGGTTTGAAATTATAGCATTGCAAAGAAGGGAAAAATCTCTGCAAACCACTGGGAGATTGTTACTGGAAATCATGAGATTTGTGTAGCTTGTGCTTTCGTTTAAGGGGAAAAACAAGTTTTTAACTTCCTTGGCTATACTTAGAATCCAAATATATGTTAGGAATAATTATTTTTCCAAAAGCTGTGACTTGAAGACAGAAATAATTTTTTCACAACTAGCAATCAAAATGTAAGAATTAGAAATGCTGCAAGAAACGATATTGTACTTTTCCTTTTTTTGAACTGGTGGTATTTTGGAAGAGGTATTTCTGGAGATGTCGATCTGTTTAGAAGATTAGGGTGTCAGAAGACAACCATATAGGCTCAGGACTTTGAGGAAAATCACAGGCATTTCCCATTTTGCTGTAAGCTACCTCCATTTTGAGGTCTGTAATGATAAAAACATCGCAAAGATATTGAGGATTTGTCAAAAATAATGAATCTTAGGCTAATAAACCACTAGATTCCTATACCTATTCTAGTGATTTCTTTTTCAGTGACTGTTGGAACAGTGTGTAGTAGGGGTGACAGAAGTATAGTTGTGATGAAAACTAGAGAAAAATACTTACAAGGCTTTTTCTGAAGTAAGCACATATTTGTCAAATGGTATGCCTGTTAAATTTGGGGGTGGAGGAATTGAACTTAATGTATATAAAAAAAGTGTGTAGGGTCCCTCCAGAAATTGGATTAAATATGCCTTCAAAGACAAAAGAAGGCCAAACAGTTTACATGTACCATCAAAGGAAAGACATTGGAAAATAGATGCAAGGTATCACAAAGGAAATTCAAAGAAAATCACCTACAAATAGAGATCAGGAAACGCTTAGCCAGGGGAACAGATGAAAGTCCTGTAACAGTAGTTTAGAAAAGACAAGATTAATGAGACTAAAGTATATAAAAGTAATAAATGTCTCTAGGAGTAATTAAATCCTGTCTCAAAATGGAGAACAGGAGGAAGTTTAGTAATAAAGAAACTCAAGAAATTATCAGTTATTCATACAAGGTCTAGTTAATTCCATCCTTGACTTTACATTCCCAGAATGAAAATGTAATGCTAAGAATTAGACGTAGCAGATAAGATAAAATATATGAGTTGAAACCTCATGCTTTAGGGTATAAATTATACTGTAGAATTGAGAAATGGCTCCCCTTATTTCCTATTTTGTAAGGATTCTTCCCAAGAAGGTTTCAGAATCCCTTTGAAACTTGCCATGCTGGTCACTGTCAGAGTGTGTGTATGTGTGGGCGTGGTCTCATGGGGCAGTTTTAGTCATCTGTACTTAATGATACCCCGTATGTGAAATAGGTTCCCTTGTGATTACCAGGCATGGCCATACAGTCATTCTAGTTACCAGCATTGTCAATATAGTGTTATTAAAAGAGCAGTTTATATTCTCTTTTTTGGAAGTAAAAACTCCAGTTGGTCTGCTGTTATTATATCCAACATTTTGTGCTCTGTGGAAGGACTGGTTTCTGAGGCAAATATGTTAGGGCTGTAACTGAACCAGCTCCATCTGAAAGAGGGGAAAGCATTTGTGTTAGCCTCCAAGCTTGAGAGGCTGGAAAGAACAGTCTGTGGTGGCCCCCATTATCTTATATAGAAATGCAGTAAGTCATGCAGTTTTTGAAAACGGAATCTGCTTGCATAGTCTGGTTACCTTTGAGGCAAGGAAAACTGACCTGAAAAAACTGTAATGAACATTAGATTCCACTGAATACTCTTAGTTTAAAGATAAAAATAATTGGACTTGGAGGGGAAAGGATTCAGTACCTTACTGACAAGATAATTTTTCTTTCTTCATAAAAGATGAAGTTGTCTTTTGAAGACCTTCCACAGTACATATTTCCTGCTTGGTCTGTGTGGAGATGGTAACTAGTGACACTGGCTAAAAATATTTGTGCATAAATTCTTTGTTGCTCATGGAGTGTTGTTATAGCAATTCTGCACTTGAATTTTTCATGGTAGTTGGTTCAAGCCCTTGCTTCTATAATTTGTGATATTTTAGGGGTTTTTTTTCCTCATGTTTGTAGGTTCATTAAGAGCCCCGCCAACATCTGGAGCTCCCCCTCCAACCTCTGGAGCATCTCATCCTTCTGGCCACTTGGCATACAGTCAGTTTGAACATGGAGATGTGCAGAATGGAATTCCAGCCTCAGCAGCCCCGATGCAGAGGTGCATACTAGAAGAGTGAACTGTAACAAAATCTTGCCTCGGTAGACTTGTGCTAAGTCTAGACTTTTTAGATCTAAATCAAACTAAGTACTTCGGGGTTTTGTGGTGGATATTTACTTTTTTCGTTGCTTTGTTATTGTTCTGGAGCAATGTTTTGCCACAGGGATATTCATTAGACAGTGAGTGCATCTGGAAATAAAAAACTTGAGAAAGGATGTGAGCAGATGTCAATGAGTGATGAAAACCTCTTCTCCTCCTAAGACATTCTTTGTGGTGTTCATTTTCCCCTAAAAAAAATCAGTTGCATCCACAGAACTGTAGTATATGTTCCTTGGCAGTGTGAAATGATCTCTGGAGCATGTGGCAGTCTTTACTGAATAATTTCTTAGTAATGATTCTGGGCCCTCTTCTGTCCCTTCTGGATCCCTGAGTTACTGTCATCTAAGGCTCTTTAACATCTTTTCCAGAGAGATACTGCCATTACCTCTGTGGTGAAAGTGCCAATAGTCCTGGAGAGTTCAAATGTTTTGAGTGGCAGAACATTCTTACATAACTGTGCAGGCTTTACTGTTGCTCACCTTGTAGACTCTATGCAGCATTTCTGATTTGTTGCAATGACTGAAATGGAATTAACAAAAATATAGCATTTGTATTTTAAGAGCTAATAATTTTTTTTGTTTGGTGAAAGGGATTCAGATACATGCAGAATATTTAATTATTTTTCCAAAACTGAGCTACAGTGTTTCATGTAAATATCTGAGATCCAGATAGTGTTTATGTGCTAGAACAATTTTAAAAGGCACAGAGAATTGTAACTTCTTTTACAATGAGGAATCAGTTCAGTTTGTCATCTTCCCTCTCAGGCCACCTGCTTCTCAGCCGTTTCTGCCAGGCTCAGCACCCACGCCTGTCAGCCAGATATCTACGTTCCAGCAATATGGCCCCCCTCCAGCCAGCGTGCAGCAGCTCAGGAATCACATGGCAGGGATGACAATTGGCTCTACTGCAGCCTCTGCTCCTCCCCCAGCTGGACTGGGCTATGGTAAGGTTTCCTGGCTACAGAAGTATGCTATTGATTTTCATTTTTGCTAGTAATGTCATAAGAGATTTTTTCTTGTCAGTGGTTCATTACCATATGGTTATGGCAATTCTCTGCCATAGTAAACAGTAGTTTTCTTAGCTAATAAGGTCATAATTGGGGAAAACAGAACTGCTGGATGTGAATAACAAAGGAGAGTAACAGCATTGGTCCTTGACTAGGTGCATCTTGTGAAACACAGAACAGTCTACCCCTAAGTCACCTGTTGGAGAGTCTGCATGTCTTGCAACTTTGTGCAGCAGTCAAAAAAAAAAAAAAAAAGAAAAAGAAAAAAAAAGAAAGGAAAAAAGTTCTGTGCAAATGTAAATCACAAAGGGCTGAAAATACTCTGAATGATTGTGTGTAGGGTTCTGCTGGAAGTCAAGGACACACTTACTTAAACATTAGAAACTGAATTAACAGTAGAAACTGATTTTAGATACTTTGTTCTGTGGCATTAGTTGTACAGTCTCATTGCTGCAGATTAGGGGACACTTTAAATTGAAGACTAGAGTTTTGTTATTATTATGTGTAAGCTGGTGTGACTATTTAAAAATTGTTTTGCTGAAGTACTTTTTAACAAGCATCTCGTAAGACAGATTTTATAGGAAAATTAGGAGTAGGTAGGGGATACAGATTTCCTTGGCCTTTTGGCGGCGTGTTTGTCAAAAATCATGCTCAGAAATAGTACAGTGCTACATACAAATGGTGTTAGCTTCATGCTATTAAAACCACAAAGCTCAAAGCCATTCTTAAACTACAGACTCCAACTGAGTGTGGAGTTTAAGACAGAATCTTAGTTCAAGAAATCTGTGGATAGACTTGTGATGGTTCATGTTTTGTATATTTCTGGCTTTGCACTTTTTTTCTGGCCCTGAATCCTGAAATGTATTCTGATTATGTAAAATAAGCAGCTCAGACTTTGAGAGAGAATGCAATGAAAAAACTGTTGAGTTTCAGATCCTCTGAAGGAATTTCAGCTCTCTGATCAGTCTAGGAGAATGGTCACTTAGGATTTGTCTCTGCTAGCACTGATAAATTCATCTGAAGATGAGAAAGTGGTAGATTTAATCAGGTGATCTGGAGCAAATGGGTTTTGCTTGCATCTTAATTGTCTTCAGGATAGAAAAAATGATATTCTATCTTTCTTTTTCTTACCATGTCCTCCAGCATCGGTTCCCCCAGTCTCAGGAAGCTTTAGTGCAACAGGATCTGGTCTCCACACACCTTACAGTGCAAGCCAAGGACCCCCTCCTGCCAGTGTGTCTGAGGGTCTTCCTTTGGCACAGCCTCCGTTTCCTGGTCACACAGTATCCGCTCAGCGCCTGCCTGCTCAAGCTCCTGGTTTTACCCCACCTCCTCCTTCTACAGGGGTTGGACCTTCCTCTTACCCCCCTACCACAGGTGCTCCAAGGCCACCTGCCATGCCAGGCCCACCACTGCCTGGGCAGACAGTTTCTGGACCACCATCATCCCAGCCTAATCATGTATCCTCACCACCACCTCCACCACCTCCATCAACTATGGCGGGGCTGCACCCTGGGCCTCCCATGAGTGGTCTCCATGGTCCACCTCCTCCCAGTCATCCTCCTCAGCCAGGATACCAAATGCAGCAGAATGGTGAGTATTCCTAGGATCGAAATTTTAAGTTATGTATTGTCTGTGTGCTGCAAACTGAGGACTAAATTTCATATTGTCACTTATGGTCTCCTGGCTGCACATTAAAACTTCCCTCTTGTTTCGCTGTGCTCGTGTCTGAGATAATACCATATGTCATTCTAAGATATTTTATAGTACAGGTTTTAATCAGATTAATGTAACAAAAGGAATTCTAGCTTACTTGGCCAAAAAAGTGTTTAGCAATTAGTGCCATAATACTATTGGAATTTGTGATCAAAATTTTATTATGGACTCTTAATTTGATGTCTGCAACCTCACCTGTTCAAAAATAGACATTGGAAATACTGAAAAGCCTTATTTTATAGTTTTTAAATTTGTGGCCACTGTGCATATGCAATGTGTGTGAAAAGGAGTTGTTAAACATTGAAAAAGGAGTTGCTATATTTTCTCCTTTAATTTGCATAATCGTATTTTTCTCCCTTGTAGAAGCTTGCACATCTTAAATGTACTTAAAAGTAAGACCAGTTAAGCTTTCTGAATTAAAACCAGTTTTGGCTGATTTTTAATCAATAACACTTACAGGTAGCTGGGATAAAGTAATCATTTGCAAATGTTAGGACTGAGAATCCCAATCCCCATGCAGCTTTGCACAGCTGGACATGTAGATTACTTAAAAATAACTGTTTGAATTCCTATGAACTATAAAAATACTAACTGGCTACATCACCCTGTAAGTGACTGGAATTGTCTAAAATAATATGAAATAGCTTCAGGTAGTTACAAAACAAAAGAGAAAATCACACATTAGCCTATTACTATAATTTCAAACAAGCCAAAACTGCCCAAGGGAGCTCCTTGCATATCTTTAATTTGAAGAATTAGGGATTGTCTACTGGCTTGTTTGGCTGTTCTGTGTGCACTTTCCATTAGATAATTCTGCAGCTAAATGCTCATGGTGCATGATCTTAATGTGCATTGTAATCAACAATTACAAACTCTAAAACTATTTACAGTAGTGTGCTGGTTTGGGCTGAGGCAAAGCTAATAGAGGTCAGACTAAAAACCTCTCTTTCCTTAAGTCTAGTTTTGAGGACTGTATCTGTCAGTTTATTGGATTGTTGGTAGAGATGCACCAGTCTAAGCTGAAACACTATGATAAATATGTTTAATCATAATTAATTGAAAAACACATGACTTTATTTTTCTTGAGTTGTTGTTGGTTTCGTTTTTTGGCTTTTTTTTTCTTTTTTTTTAATAATGGCAGGAAATGTGGGAAGTGCCAAATGAAGAAATGCCTAGTATTAAGCCACTCTTTGATTTTTATGTTCCTTTCTTGTTAAGGCTCCTTTGGACAGATGAGGGGTCCCCAGCCAAACTATGGAGGAGCCTATCCAGGAGCACCAAATTATGGAAGTCCACCTGGACCACCACCCCCACCAAAACGTTTGGATCCAGATTCCATTCCTAGCCCTGTAAGCTTACTTGTTCTTAGCAGTGTCTTCCATATTCTCTTTGCATAAGACAACTGACAAACTCCAAAGCTAAAAACAGGTTTTTCTTTCCAAGGAGCATCAGTCTGTTTTCCTGCTTTCATTTCTCTCTTCTATCCACTTCCAATCTTTTGTGATGAATAAGCCCAGAGGCAGTCTTCTTCTTGGTGACTAAAGAAAGGCACTGCATATGGAAATCACTGCTCTAATTCCTCAGGTCTTTTTCTGTACCTTGTTATCTTTCGAGAATCCTTCAGGGCTTTGATTAAACTTGTTGCTCTGTTTCTGGATTCTTGCATAATGGCTTTCAAAGGTGAACTAATTTCAGATTTTGAGGTGACAGTCTGTGAACTGTGTGATCTATGTTTAAAGTATGGTTAGTAGGAGGTGATTGTAGTGCTTTTCCTATAATCTGTCAAAAAGCTGGTTTGTGTTTTTTTGGGTCATGAAATCATGATGCTATATCAGTCAAATATGGACAGCTTCTCAAACTGGGATTGTCTTTCAGAGTGGAGGTTCTGAGACAGGATAAGCAGTTATATGTAATGGTTAGCAATGATGAGTAATTCTAAGCCTGGTGGTATTATTGCCACTAATCTGCTGTGCTGTTGCTTCCACTGCCCTTGATGCTGTTTCTATACTTCAAAACTATGAAAATGATGTAGTCTTGAGTTAGATTGGAATTGATGTTACTCAGAAGGTATTTCTATTTAGAAAAGATTACCTCTTTAGATTCCAGTGGTAAAGCTTACTCTACTGTATTTTTTTCATAGAATATAAGTCTTTAATTGCTTGTTTGCCTCTTTTCTCTTCCACTAAATGAAATCTCAAATGACTTGTGTCAGTTACCTTCATGTTAGCATGTTCTTAAAGCATAAATCCTCAGTTTCTAACCAAAATGAGGTGAGCCACTGCCTCCATTAGCAAGGTGTTCAGAGCCAAGCCATTCTCCTGGCAAGACTGGTTTTGGGATCAGTGTATGCTGCAGAAGCTGATTTGTCCTATTGCATGAACCAGTATCTAAATGTATCTAATTTCAGTGCTACAGGTTTGGGTAGAGAGAAGTAACAGTTACTTTTTGGTTTATTATTCTCTTTTCTTTTTTTTTTTTTTTTTTTCCTTTTTTTTTTTTTTTTTTTTTCTCCTTTTTTTTCTTTTTTTTTTTTTTGGTGGCACTCTTATTTCTTATTTAAAAAAAAAAAGCAACTTAATGAGCTGCCACCCCAGCAGAAACCCAGGCACAGAATAGACCCAGATGCAATTCCTAGTCCAGTAAGTCCTGTATATATGTCAATTGTAGTCTGTGTGTTGGTGACCCTCTGTGCATGCCTGAAACCTGAATTTCACCTTGCTAACCCTCCATCATTAATCTTTTACCCTTTCCTTGCTGTCTTCTGCTTGCCTTATCAAAATGAGTAACATTACACCACATGAGGTTGTTAAAATCTTCTGTGACGAATGGTGAGGCAATAGAAAGCAGTGTTTCAGAAACAGATCATGAAGAATGTCTCCCCTTCATTTTGTCTGATTTTTAGGATGTTGCTTCATCAGATTCCAGCTGGCATTTTCAGTATAAGCCAGTAGTATAATTGCCCATACAATGTGTGTCTCATGTCAGCATGCACACAGCATGAGCTGTTGTAGCCATGTTTTCTACCATGTTTTGATCAGAATTTGATTACTGTTCTTGTCGATATACCAGTACTGGGCCAGTACTCTGGAGTTCTAAAATTGCAGATGAACTGGAGGTTTTTTAATGTTAATTCCTTATATAAAATTTCTAGTATGAGGCACGGGGAGCTATAAACATTCTCTCATTATCTGTGCTCATGCATAACCATTAAATTTTGAATTTGAAAATTTAATGTTTATGTTGGAGAATCTTATCTAAAGAAAGAAAAAAGCAGCTACCTTTTGGATTGGAAGACAAAAACTTTTGGGTTTTCATTACCCTCTGTCACTTCTTCCTCATCAGTCAAAGTTCATAATTTAACAGGTACCAGTGGTGGGATCACCAACCTCAGTCAGCCTGTAGACTTTTGAAGCCAGGCTACATTTGTTCTAGAGTAGTCACTGAAGCTGTGGGAAGCTCTCTGTTGGCAGCTTGCAATCTGCAGTGAGAGGATGGAAGTTCTACCATACAAACTTCTGCATTTCAGAATTTACTCTAGGCAAAGGCAGGTGTGTTTGATGGCAAAATAAGAGCAGAATAGTGATTGCTAGCTTTAATTCTTTCATTCAGTCATCACTATGGAAATGTAGTTTGAACTGTGTACAACTACAAAGGTCAGTGAATATTTTAGTTAAGTAAATCTATTTAATACATTTCCATTATCTTAAGGAAATCTGCAGTTGTGAAGAATTTGAAATACCAAGAAATTTAAGATTTTTAAGATTTTTAAATTTTAAGTTTGAGTCATTGACAAGTCTGTTGAAATTTCACTTTCTACATTCCCAGAATTTAAATCACAAACCCTTGAGCACCACCAAGTAATGAAGATTTCCACCTGAGCTCGCAAGCCATCTGTCTGTAGGCCAGAGAAAATAAAGAAATAAAGACATACTATGAAAACAGTGGGACTGTAACAGAAGGAAAAAGCCAGGTTACCTATAGGACTTCAGCTTGAGGCTTACTGAAGCTTCTAATTTTTATTTGACTAGAATTGTACAGGAGAATACTACCAAAAATTCCTTTCTTGATCTGAGTTTGGCTTTTATGAGTTCAGATCAGACTTTAAAACACAAAATATGCTGCTACTAAGAATACTTGGGGAAAAATACTATTTACAGCTTGTAATTTATTGTTAGTCATTAAGTACTATTTGAAATTAAACTGAGAGGTGACTGCTTGACAAAATTTACTTGCTTTTCCTATTTTTAGAGATAGTAATGTTTGCCTCAGGTCCCTTTTTCACTGCCTTACAGATTTTTTATTTTACAGTTCATTGAAACAAAGCCTCCACATAATAACATGGTATTTTCCATCACAGATTCAAGTGATTGAAGATGACAGAAATAACCGTGGATCAGAACCATTTGTCACTGGAGTGAGAGGGCAGGTCCCACCTCTTGTTACTACAAATTTCTTGGTCAAGGATCAAGGTAAACTATTTTTCTTTTCCTAAACAAGCAAAACACAAATCCCAAAGAGTCAGTGACAGAACTGTGTCTTTAAAGGAAACATGTATTTTACCAACAGAAGCTTAGTTTCAGGTTCTGTGTTGATTTGATCTCACTTTAGATTCTCCTGATTGCTTAGTAGCTAGTAACCAATTTGCAGGTAAAAAATGTTTTCTAAGACACATACCTAGAACCAGCATTAGCAGAGACATCAGAAAGTAGCGAATGAAGCCTCTTCTGTAGAGCTTTATAAAAAACTTTTAAGACCTGACATCTACTAGCAACATCATTAGAATTGGACTGGCAACTGTATTTTTTAAAATTAAGATGGATGTGGATTGGTCTGAGGGCTCTGTAGAGAAAAGATATTTCATCTTTTAATTGCTAACACTTTTTTTGAGTTACAGAGTTCCAGAAAAAACTTCAGAATCTGATTCTACAATCAAGTATTTTACTCTTCAGCCAATATTACAAAACAAAACAGTAGAAATGTTTGAGTAGAGTTTTCTGTCTACAATATGTTTTAGTCTGTGAATATATGAAACAGAAATGCATTTTTGTATGTTTAGGTTGACAGGGAGTCAAGTTCATTTGTTTTAAGGTCTTTTATTATATGTAATTATTCATGAGGAGGTATTTTATTGGAATTCAAGTTTTCCCTAGATTAAAACTGAATATTTAGCTAAGCTGGTATTGTCTGTGGCTTAACGACACAAGTTATCTTTGTTTCTGTTCTTGAATATTAACTTATTTTTTACTGAAATTTATAGGGCTTTTTTATTTGTTCCCCAGGTAATGCAAGCCCCCGCTACATCAGATGCACATCTTACAATATTCCCTGCACCTCTGACATGGCCAAACAATCCCAAGTTCCCCTGGCTGCTGTCATAAAGCCACTGGCTACTCTGCCACCAGAGGAGGTGAGAACCGTCCCTAGAGTTACGTGTGCCATGTGCACACATAGCAGGAGAATGCTCTCAGCTGTCAGCATTTAACAGGCATGTTTAGAAGGCATATTTAGGTAATGAGGACCAGGTAAACATTGATTCTCCAACAGGTGTGCAGTAGATAATTGTAAAGCAGAAGAATGTAGTGTTCAAAACATTTAATATTTTGACTGCCATGATAATTTCAGCTTTTTTGCAGTAGCTGTCAAGCTGTGACTAAATGACCAAAATACTAGGATGGTCACAAAGGTGTACGCTTCCAGCTGATCTCAGTTTCTTTCTTAGTTTAAAGTATTTAAATGGTTGCTAATCATAGGTGTGAAGTCTTTCCTAGAATGCCAAGTTGTGAAATTGGATGAAAATGTATGAAACAACACTGGTTTAGCTGTCTAATATGTATGTACATGCACAGCACTGTGTGGGATGACAGCAGAACACTGAGGACTGAGCACTGCTGAGCTGCACTTGTATTTCTGCCCTTTATCTCTGCAGCACTTGTTTCCTTCTAGGTGTAATGTGTGGCTGTTGAGCCTTTTACCCACTCGTGTTTGGTTGCTGAGAACATGAAAGCTCTGAGACTTTTACAGAGTTTGACATTTTTTTAAGTAGTCTAAATACTCTGGCTACTCTGTAGTGTTAGCCTGCTTGGAGCAGTGACATTGTTCTGATGTTGAGAAGCTGCACAAGTTGCCAACCATCTTATTCTGGTTGGAGTGCAAAAAGAACATTATAAATAATAGTTCAAAAATGGTGTCACTATATAACAGTTTTGAGGATTTGCTGTATAGTGGGATCAAGACAGTAAGAGCTTGTGGTTATAATGTATTTCATGATGGAGTTCAAAAATAAGTCCTACCAGATGGAATTTTTTAAGGTAGATATGCTATATTCTTGAACATATGGAATGCAATGACTGGCTTTGCTTTTGTCAAAAAGCTTGTTTTTTACAAGGGGAGGAGATAAGAGGTGAAGAGTCACTTTCAGTCTTTTGTGTTCACTTGGGATATATCTCCTGGTGCAAGTTGATCGTGTTCTTCAAGCAAGCTGCTGGCTGGGTGGGATAGCCCATTAATAACTCTAGCCCTCAAAATACTGCTGTGCTAGAGCTTGAATTGAAAAGCACTTAAATACTTGTTCAGGCTTCCCACATCCCTTGCACTCTCTCCCACAGCTGCCAAATGCTAAATCCTGTGCCATGTACAGGAGATAGAAAGGACCACACAATGCAGAGCTTAAAACTTTCTCATGGTCATGAGACCTTTCTTTTCATGTTTTCTTCTCTTGCTTCCACAGACCCTTCCTTATTTGGTAGACCATGGAGAATCCGGTCCTGTCCGATGTAATAGGTGCAAAGCTTACATGTGCCCTTTTATGCAATTCATTGAAGGTGGAAGGAGGTTCCAGTGTTGTTTCTGCAGCTGTGTCACTGAGGGTAAGGTTTCTTCTGGAAATGCCTCTCTGGGCTCTGCTTGAAAGGTCTTTGAACAAGATGCAGGCAAATAAATCTTTATCATGTTATATGAATACTGTATGAATATATCATTCATATGTTGTATTATATGAATACTGATTTAGTATGTGTCTAGTCTTGTAAAAATTATTGGAAGGCATGTTCAGTGTTCAGTTCTGAAATTGTGTTCAAAAAGGTGCTTATGCATTGTAGTATTGTAGCAGATTTTTAATATGAGGTATTTCTAGCATAATGCTTGGTGGTTTAAAAGACTGTTGGATTTTTTTAGGGCCCTTTTTGTCTCACTAACACTCCTTAGAGATGAGACTGCAGTTAAATCTGCTACAGCTGAATAAGAGTGTTCAGTACAGCCCAGTTAATATTAGTTGCTCTTCTAAATTAGTACAAAACATGCTTCCTTTTAAGCAGAAGTCACAATGAGCTGCTCATAGCATGACATTTGTAGATTTGTTTTGAAGGTGCAGTGGAATGCAAGGTACAACAAACCTTATGATGATGTTTTCAGTGTTCCATTTGGTAGCACTGATGGCTTTAATGGACTGTTCTTACCACCTCAGTGTTTGTACTAACCAAAATGGAGATTTGAAATGGCCAACTTTAACAAACTATTTTGTCTGGTGATATTCTGCCTGCATGCATTCCCTGTTCTGCTCACTCAGCAGCTGTAAGAGGGGCTGTACCTGTAACAGCTGAGCAGAGGCAGAAGAGGCAGGGATGCTGAGAGACTGCTGATGAAAGCAACACTGTGAGAACACAATGTAGTTGTACCTAAAATTTGAGAACAATTTTTGTTTTCTCCACAAATACCATCAGGCAATTAGCTTGTATGGAATGTGTACTTGGAGACAAGAGTGATAGATGCTTATGTATAGTCTTAATGATATCATTTTGTTTTCTTTTGAACTTTTGAAACTTGGAATGTTTAGAATTGTTCAAATGTGGTGAATAATGTAATTCCAAGTAATCTCATTTTAATCTCCCCTGGAGCTGTATAGACAGCTATATAGCACTATATAGACAGCTATAGCTGGAATAAATTTTGTGGCCAGAGCAGTTCTGCAGGAGGGAGTGCCTGTCATGGTAGTTCTTGGGGCACAAGGGAAATACTTTGTTTCTGCATCTGACTTTTGTAGGCAAAAAATTTAGCTTAACTCCCATTTTATTTTCTGATACCTTGTACTAGTGCAAAAGTACTGGGTGCTGGGCATGTTGTTGCACTCCTGTTCCTCCTTCTTAATCCACTGTAAGAAGTACTCTGTCTATTCTGATAAAAAGATTATGGGAGTCTCTGCACACGAGCATGCACAAGGCTTTACTCTTGTGCAGCACAGGAAGGGAAGGAAAAACCAACTTATAAGGAGCTCAGTATTTTAGTAAGCCTGACTTGAGTCAGTAATGATGTAGCCTGTGGTTTGCCTCAAACTCTCTTTTAAGTAATGTGTTATATGGGATTGTTATATTTTTCCTTTGGACTAGATCCTTCAGAATAATCCTAGAAGTGTATTGTAGTGATGTTTCTGATATGAAATGTAAAATGAAAATGGAAAGGAGATTCTAGAAAAGTGTAACTGTAATTATACTGTGTGCTGTCTGGTGCATGAGACAAACTGGAATAAGTTTGTATTTTTTTGCTTTGATGATATTCTTAAATTGCATTAATATTTTTAGTACTAGTGTGCTAGCCCAGAGTGCTAGTTCACTTTCCTGGAGTTTTATCTGAAACAGCTGTTGTCATGTTGGCTCTCTAGTCACAATGTTTATAATGGGCATATCACTGAGCTTAATGATCTTTCCTTTCCCAGTGCCACCTCACTACTTCCAACATTTGGATCATACTGGAAAGCGAGTAGATTTCTATGACCGACCTGAGTTATCACTGGGGTCGTACGAGTTTCTAGCAACAGTTGACTATTGCAAGGTACAGTAGTACATTTTTATTGCTGTATTTATTTTCTTGAAAGTAAGGAAGACATGAATTGTGTGGGGCTGATTTCTAGCTGGCAGAGATAATTAACAGCATTAATCCAGCCCATTTTATTGTGTAAAATAACATGCTTGTTTGCTTACTTAAAAACCCAGTGGAGGTCCTGATCACACATGATATAATATAATTTAATAGCTGTCTCTGTAATTTTTTTTTTTTCTGGAGCTATATAAGCAGCTGTAGCAACAGGAATTCTGCAGAAGGGATCCTTGTGCAGTTGTCCTTGGCAGAAAAGGGAATTGTAGGAGAGGTTCAATGCAATTATAGTAGTAACTATGCAATGTTCCCTAAGGCAGACCTTATTTATTGAACATCAATTTCAAATACAGCCATAGTGAATCAAAGCACAAGAATAGTGTGGAAATGTGTATTTCAAAGCTGGTTTGCTTTTAAATTAAAGATTTCAATACTAATTAACTTCTAAGGAATAGGGAAAATATGTGCAAGGTATTTATTAAAGCAGCATGTATCTCTGCTGAAATAATATGCTGAGAAAATAGGTGTCTAAATGTTGTGAGTTGATTCTGGTTGTCTTCTAATGCCTCTGCTTTACTTTGAGTTAAGACAAAAAGTCCAATTATTTTCTAACAGCATAAGAAGAATTTTGAATCTTCGCAACCTTTTTGAAAGTTCTTCCATTTTGCTTTTCTTCTGAGTGCTTGTTCCAGTATGACCTATAGACTTCAGAAAACTATTGGCTAAACCAAATTTTTCCATTCCCAAAGACAGCTGATTTTTAAGAAGGAAAAGTTCATAATCCTTGGAGAGGAAAATCTTTTACTTTATATTGATGGAATCACCTATGACAAATCTGATCAGGTTCCAAAGTCTTGAGAATGGGCAGAAATATTCCCTGTCTACTTTTCCAATCTATCTTAGTCATGTAAATGGATTATTTAGTTAGTACTGTTCTTCTCTGATCAGTAGTAAAGTCAGTCTAGGACATTTAATACCAGTCCATTTCAAACATAGTATATTTACATGTCTGTTAGTTGGAAAAGGATAGGAGAGTGAGCTGAAGAAACAACTGCTGCTCATGCTTACAGATGCACATGAAAGCAATTAAGTTTTGACCAGCATTGATTTGTCTGTGTTAGAAAGCTGTTACCTGAGCTGCCTTACATGGCAATTGTGTGATTTCTTCCCTCTCTTCCACAGAATAACAAGTTTCCTAGTCCTCCTGCTTTCATTTTTATGATTGATGTGTCTTACAATGCTGTGAAGAGTGGCTTAGTGAGGCTAATATGTGAAGAATTAAAGTCACTCCTAGATTATCTGCCCAGGTAGGTATATTGTGAACTGCTGTAGTCAGTGCAAATGAGGGATGCTGTTACTTTCTCTCTTTAAAAATGCTAGAAATTAAAAGATCATTTGATAAGCCTGTCAAGCTTTTCTTCAGAAAAAGGTCAAGCAGAACATCTTTCTTGATACCCTTCTAGGTGAAAATAAACTTTACTTCCTTACATTTTTCCCTTAATGTGTTGGTTATGTATAGTGGTTTATCTGTCTTGTTGGATGTGAAGGCAAGTCTGTCTCTTACAGGGAAGGGAACATGGAGGAATCAGCCATTCGAGTGGGCTTTGTCACCTACAACAAGGTGTTACACTTCTATAATGTGAAGAGCTCTCTGGCACAGCCACAGATGATGGTGGTCTCAGATGTGGCAGATATGTTTGTGCCACTCCTTGATGGCTTTCTGGTGAATGTGAATGAGTCCAGGACAGTTATTGCCAGGTAATATAAATCGATTTGCAATGTGTGTAGTAAAATACTTATTTGGTAGATTCAAATGTGCTTAATTGTCATGGTAAGTCACTCCATGTACTTTACCTTACTGTACTCTTTGAGATTAAGCTAGCACAGTAGGATGGGGAAATTGAAGGGCTAAGGGATTATTTGGCTCATAGTCCATCCAGCTTGGCAGAAAGTATATATAAGAGGAATTAGTGCAGAAGGGCATTTCTGTGGAGAAAAAAAAAGAAAAAACAAACAAACAAAATCCAAGCTTGTGGGTGTTCAAAAAAACCCCCACCTAAAATAAAGCCACAACAAAACACAACTATGATGATGCAGAGTGAAAGGTGTAAGAATACTGAATCACTGTCTTTAAGTCAACTGAGACAACAAGGGTGTCCAATTTTATTTCTGTGGAGAAAAAAGAATAAGTGAGATGGAGAAGATAAAATCTGAAAGGAAAGAAAGAAGTTAGCAAAGCTTTGGCAAGCTATTTACCATAGTACTTGAACTGTAATTAATCTATGATGTGTAGCTAACTAGAACAAGGAAGTAGACCTGGAATTGCATGTTTTTAGGGAAAATTTCCAGCCTGCTTTTTAATGCATTAAATAAGCCTAAATACAGAACTGGGGATTAAACCTGTTAATCTTTGAGTAGTACTCAAGATGCTTGGCAAACAGAGGCCAAATGTCACTAGCATTTCCTAAGGATTTACTTACCTATGTATATGGGAATACATAAAAGAGAAGAAGAGCTGTGGACTAGGCATTATTGAGGCTATACAGAAGGCACTGAGGATATGGATGGGAGAAGCCAATGAAGAACAATACAATGGGTTTTTTACAGATGAGATGCCAAATATTGTAAAAGTTATGCAAATTTACAGACGTTAAAGACTTCTGTTTAAGTGACCTCACTCTTATAAATCATCAAGTACACCTGTGTGGCTTGTCTTACTAAATGGGATCTTGATTTCTCCTTTTTTTCCCTTGTTCTTTGCTAGTTTGCTGGATCAGATTCCAGAAATGTTTGCAGACACGAGAGAAACAGAAACTGTTTTTGCACCTGTGATTCAAGCAGGGCTGGAGGCACTGAAGGTTAGTAAATGCATTTTTATGACAAACTGTTTTCAGCCAAGTACTCTGAAGTTCATATTCTGCTAACACACACTAGTAAGACAATTCTAAAGATTTTGTAACTCCCTTGTAGTAGATGCACTACATGTAGGGAGTACTTGGCTCATTCTTGAAGTGCATGAACCTTCTGTTTTGTGCAGCTGTCTATATGTTCTTTACCCAATTCTTTTTAATTTTTTTTTTTTCAAAGTGCAAGGACGTGGCTTACTCTTAGTTGTCTGTCTGGGTTTTGCTTTAAACACTTTACAAAACCTACGTGAACAAAAAGGACCCTCCAGCATTGAAAAAACAGATGCTGAAGTCTGTTAAGTCTCATGGAGGTGTTCTTTAGTTTGGTGTCTTTTTAATCCTGTTCTCTGGTAGAACCTTAAAGAAGAGAATATAATCTGTTGAAATTGCCTGCAACAATGTGCTAACCAAATAAACTTTTCCTAAAGTTCTTCCATTCTAGTATTTCATCCAAACATAATTACATGCATGATTTAACTCTGACTTCTATCTACTGATCAAGTTGTTTACCTGTATGACTTCCAGTAGAACTTAAACTTGCTTTTCTGTAAGTGACCAGTAATTTGTGCTTCCTCTGTTGGACTCCAGAGATGCAACCGAGTGACAGTGAGCCTGTGTGTCTGGTAGAGTCACCCTGACATTAAAAGAGTCATGAGGTTGCTTGAATGTTCTTGAATCACAGCTTCCCTTAGAATTTTTGTAAATATTTCTAACCTCTGTTATTGCACTCACTTTCCTACAGGCAGCTGAGTGTGCTGGCAAGCTCTTCATTTTCCACACCTCTCTGCCCATCGCAGAGGCTCCAGGGAAGTTAAAGAACAGGGATGATAGGAAACTGATCAACACAGATAAGGAGAAGGTAATAATGGTTTGCATAATCCTTACATACGAGTGTATATTGTGCTCTTTGTGGAATAAAATAACTGAAACAGCATTTTAAAAATTACAAGGATAGTACATACTGTAACTGTCCCAGCTAATATCTTTTAACATTCCACTTTTTCTGTTCCCAAGCAGAGCTATGGAGACTTGACACATAAAGACAGTTTTAGTCTGAGAACAAGGAGAGTTAGCTCTAGATTATTACACAGGGTAAAATACCAAATCTGGGTAAAGTAAATGTGCTGAATTTACAATTAAAGCAAAATGTGTAGTAATTTCCATAATAATTAACAGTTCTTCAAAGGCAGAGTCAGGGAGAACTTAGATGATTCTACTTTCCCTGAAGAAAGACTTAAAGTATAAAAGAGTATTGACTGGGATTATAAACTGGATCTCACTTTGCTTTTCCTGCACAAACTTGTGATGTAATCTCTGGTTTTCTTTCTTAGACTTTGTTTCAACCACAGACAAGCTTTTACAACAACTTGGCCAAGGACTGTGTGGCCCAGGGCTGCTGTGTGGATCTATTCCTGTTTCCAAACCAGTATTTGGATGTGGCGACTCTGGGTGTGGTACCTTACCAGACAGGAGGCTCCATCTATAAGTATGCCTATTTCCAGGTAGGAGTGACACTGACTCACACTGGTGTCTGAGCCAAGTGAGAATTATTGTTTAGCTGAGAGTTCTTTTTTTCATAGTGAGAACCATAGTGAAGAAGTACTACTTTGGAAGTAAATGTCTACTTAAATTTCCAGATAATCAGCAAAATTTTTTGGTAGCTTTGTATCTTTATACAAACATCTGTGTTAATAACAAAACCCAACAGGAAGAGCTAGGCTGTTACCTCTTAGCACAATATTTTATTAGCAGGCCACTGAGCCTGATATCCCGCCTGACTTTTAAAGTAAGACCACAGGAGGTAGTATCTGGTTTTAAATTACTTTATGGTTTATGAAGCTGGTCTGATTTATGGAAGTGTGAAACTTCAATTACTGCTTGCCTTCTAGCTGGAGACAGACCAGTACAGATTCCTGAATGACTTGAGAAGGGATGTCCAAAAAGAAGTGGGATTTGATGCTGTAATGAGAGTGCGCACAAGCACAGGTAGGTGTTAGCATGGAGGAGTCTTAATAAATTGACCACTTCAAGTATGTCTCATAGGAAGAGAGAAATTTTCCTGTAATTTAAAACACATGGCTAGGCTATCCCAAAAGCTAAAGCTTTGGAATTCTAAGACTTTTGTTGAGACTGCAGAGATCTCTGCTGAAATCTGTCAGAATAACTTGGTGTCAGAGTCAGAAGGGTGGCTGTCTTGGTATGCTGTTAAAAATGGTGGTTCATGTTGGGTTTCCCCTCTTTTAGGTATTAGAGCGACTGACTTTTTTGGAGCTTTCTATATGAGCAACACAACTGATGTAGAGATGGCAGGCCTGGACTGTGATAAAACAATCACAGTGGAATTCAAGCATGATGATAAATTGAGTGAAGACAGTGGTGCACTGCTTCAGGTGAGGGGAAGGCTTTGTAGAAGGAGTGAGTTGACAATTGAACTGAATTATTAGATGCTTCTTCAAGGAATTGTTTGTTCTTTCTGCCTCTTACTATACCCTTCCAACATACTTGTTCTAAGGGTGACCGAGACTGTTTCAAACTACAGTCCTGTTTTCTAAGACCAGGTCCCTTAATACAACTGCTAAAATTGCTGCTTGTTACCTTTCATTGAGCCTGATTCTTAGCATGTACTTTTAACTTACTGTCCAAGTCTTACGTAGTTACCTTATTTGTTCATGCATTTTAATGAAGTATATTCTAACCCTGCCTTTCTCACTGTAGCAGGACCTCATGTCTCTGTCTCCTGGCATTTTTGTCTCCTGCAGTGTGCTCTGCTGTACACGAGCTGTGCAGGACAGCGACGACTCCGCATTCACAACCTCTCCTTAAACTGCTGCACGCAGCTTGCTGACCTCTATCGGAACTGTGAGACCGACACCCTCATCAACTACTTGGCTAAGTATGGTAAGGGCAAATGTGGAAATGAGAATTGCAGCCTTTAACTGCTGCTAAAATGCCTGTTTTGTCACCCAATGACAACTGTTTATTCTTCCTGCTTCAAATGTCAGGTGGCAGTTCTGATACTTCAGTCAGTTATGGGAAAGAGCATAAAGCTGTGATGATTGTATTGCTGCTTAGGACGAGAGGTACAGATGGAGGGTGTAGGCTTATTCTTCATACAAATTCTTTTCTAAATGTTTTTAATAACAGTTTGTATTGCCAGCTGTCTGAATTCATCCTTGTATTTATTTTTGGGCTGTTTTAGTCCATTCCTTAATTGTTGTGAAATTTTGCTCTGGCAATAGGAAATGGTGGCCCTTGTTCATAGATACGGGATAAATGTCATATACTTACACACTGTACCCTATTTACCCTTTCTAGCTTGCAGTAAAAGCCTAGAAATCCAACAGAGATTGAGAGTTATGCATGTTCATTGCCATCAAAATGAAAGAAACAGTCAATTTTCAGACCATTAATGGAAGATGACCAGTCTATAAAAGGAGTTTTTATAGAATGCTATACTTTCAATTATGATATTTTAAGTACTTTGGAGATAGACAGTTCAAGATTATGCAATAAAATGGTGTAAATGAGCTTCTTCAGGTTTTCAATAAGTTTATATCATCATTTTCCTAAAAGTTTGAAGCGGGAAGAATAAAGACTTCCATAAAAACTAGTTGTTTAGATTTCCTTTGTGGAAGTAGTGTTGGAGTTTTGCTGTTCATGAGCAATCACTTGACAGCAGTCCCTGTCTTTCCTCTCTCTGTGCAGCATATCGTGGAGTCCTGAGTAGTCCAGTGAAGACTGTACGAGATGCACTGATCAACCAGTGTGCCCAGATCCTGGCCTGCTATCGAAAGAACTGTGCTAGTCCCTCTTCTGCTGGCCAGGTAAACTCCAATGCTTTCACTTGAATCCCAAGCTTGGAAATTAAAAAGTGATGACAGCTTCTTCTTACTTAGCCTGCTCAAAAAAAGTCAATTCCTTTTCTCAGCAGAAATTTGCAAAGAGGAGACTCAGGGAGGTAATACACTACTACAAGTAAAACTATAGTTGAGAATGGTTTCTTGGACATCTGTCTGGAGCCCAGGGAGCACTGCCTGCTTCAGGGAAAGGTTTTATGTTGCTTTTGCAGTCCATGATATAAGTAGACTATCAGCTTTCACTCCTCGCAGCTGTACCACACTTTGTTGGTTCACACAAGCCTCATTTTGTCAAATATAAGCTTATTCAGCAAGACAGCTGACCAGCTTCTGTGTGCTTGTGACTTTTAGCTCATCCTCCCCGAATGCATGAAGCTGCTTCCTGTGTACTTGAACTGTGTGTTGAAGAGTGATGTTCTTCAGCCTGGCCCAGAGGTGACCACAGATGACCGTGCCTACATCCGTCAGTTAGTGACATCCATGGATGTGGCTGAAACAAATGTTTTCTTTTATCCCAGGCTTTTGCCCCTGGTGAGTAATGCAAGATCTTCTTAGCACTTGAGGCTTGCTGTTGTCTCTGACTCATCTTAAGGACTGGCATTTCTATTTTAGCAAGGGAAAGTGATTTGAGAAGTATTTGGGGATCTTTCATCTGTTGGGATATTTAATTTAATTTTGCTCAGCATTGCTGCACCTTGTGAATTTCTTGGGAGATACTTTTTTCCTGAGCTGTAAGCTTATGACTAGTGGCAAAGAAGACACTTTTAACCCTTTCATAGTCTTTTTTTTTTTTAAAAAAGATCACAACTTCTTGTAGTAGTTTTCATCATTGCAAGGTAACTCCACGTACTGTTCTGACTTTTCATTACCATAGCTGCTGGAATAATACTAAAACCTAATTACATTCCTACTCCAGGAGGTGATATTTGAACTTGAGTCTTTTCACAGAAGCCTTAATTTCTCTTTTGCTGACCAAGAGTCTCTGAACTGCTTCTGTGTCACTTTGAGTAAGAAAACCAAGGAAGATGCTGCTTCAGTCACAATTATTGCAGTCTTGAGAGTCCTAGAAATGAGAAAACTGTTGAGGTCTTCATGGCAGGAATTTTCAGGACTTCATAAGTTGTTCTTGTTTCATAACTTTATATTACTTTAACTTTTGTTTCCCTGTAAAACAGACCAAAGCAGATGTTGACAGTGATTCCCTGCCAGCAGCCATCCGGAACTCCGAGGAGCGTCTCTCCAAGGGTGACATCTACCTGCTGGAGAATGGGCTGAACATCTTTGTGTGGGTGGGAGTCAGCGTGCAGCAAGGCCTGATCCAGAACCTCTTTGGAGTGTCATCCTTCAGTCAAATTAGCAATGCCTTGGTGAGCTGGATGGCAGGGTGGGAGTTAGAGTCTGTGACAGTCACCCAAAACTTAAAACAGTGAGAAGGCCAGTAGAAAAAAATAGCATTTCATTTTCCATAATGGAAATGAGAGAAGCACAGATGTGTGAAACTAGCAGAAATGTTGATAGTCTGGGCACGTCAGGCATGCTTTTGCCTAGGTTTATTTGACAAGTCATATCATTAACAGCCAAGAGAACAGTTGATATCTAAATGGAATAATTAATTGACCTTTAATTCTGATTTCATGTTATATTCTCTTTTAAGTAGTTGGAGTCAAAGAGATTGTATACTAATGAGGGTGGGTATTTCTCTACCCTTATACAGTATGTCAAAACTGCTGACTTTTGTTTCACATTGCTCTACTTCCCAAGACTAATGAGAATTGGATATTTTTCATTCCAGAGTACCCTCCCAGTCCTGGAAAACCCCTTTTCAAAGAAAGTGCGATCAATTGTTGATATGCTTCAAGGGCAGAGATCCCGCTACATGAAGGTAAAAATGTCCCTGATTTACAGCTTTAAATCCCCTTCCCTCTTAGTAGAGTCAGGTAATGCCTGGTAATGCTGCAGTCCTGAATTTATTCTTCCTAATCTCATAAATGTTATTCAAAGTTTTCAAGAATCTGAAAACAATTTTCACTAGTTTTGGAGTTTTGTGCTTACCATAGTTGTAAAACTTAGTTTTTTCAGACTTATTACAATACACTACTATATGAACCTCATATATGGTATTTTCCTTCTGTTTAGAAAGGATTGAGGCTTAACCCAGTGGAGTTACAGAAGTCAAAGCACATAAGCCATATATGCTGTGATTCTAGCCATCTTTGGGATTTTGAGCAGTTAGCTTTTTGCTCTATTTTCCTCATGAAGTTTAATTCTAATAGCTACTCACTGTTGGTTTTGTTCTTGTTTTGTTTGGTTTTTTGGTAGTTGATAATTGTGAAGCAAGAAGATAAGCTGGAAATGCTGTTCAAACACTTTCTAGTCGAGGACAAGAGCCTGAGTGGAGGAGCTTCATATGTGGACTTCCTGTGTCACATGCACAAGGAAATTCGGCAGCTACTGAGCTAGAGGAGTGAGTGGTGCTAGAACTCAGCAGTGACATTTCAGTCTCCACTAATGACCTGATCAGAAGGCCCAGCGCCCTCAAAAAGGACAACATAGAAATCTGTACAATTCCATAATTTTTAATACACATTGCATAAGCAGAAATCCTTTCAACCTTTCCCAATCCCATATGAGAGATGAAATATTTTCCTGGTGAGGGCTTATAAAAAAAAAGGCCTTTGATACCAGGTCTTTTATTTGCATTTAAATTGTTTCCTGTGCTTGGCAGGAGTTCACCCCCCACCCCATGCTCGCTAATCCTGTTGTAATGAATGTAGGGTTTTTTTCAGTTCACTGTACATGATTCAACATTGGGTGAAAAAGCGATAACTCTTCAAAATTTCTGGTAGCTGCTGTGCATTTGTGTGGGTGCGTGTGCATGCTCCAAGTGTGAAGAGGATGCACAGGTGGGGAGGACGAGAGGCAGGTCAGGTGATGGGAGCTGGAGCAGCCAAACATTTTGTGTCCCCTCTAAAGAGGGAAACATAATCTGTCAGAGCACAGATGTATCATGTGGCTGTCCGAAGCAGAAAGCCATGAAAAATGAAATGAGGGGTAAGCTAGGAGGCAGCAGGGCAAACTTCTCTCCACAATCTTCCCCATACTATGAGCTGCTGTGCAGAACTGTTGTAATGGAGTAATCAATAGTTAAGTGGGCAAAAATCAACAGCTTCTGAGCAGTGTAGGGGTAGAGACGGTACTTGCTGTTGATATGTGTGGTGACTCTTTCCTTCTCATTCCACTGCTCTGTATTGTCCTACTCAATCCATGTTCCATGGCCTCTCCTGCTGAGTTTACCTGTCAGATGGTGGTGGGAACAAGAGCTTCTTAACCTTAAGCAGAAAATACTTCTAACAATGTGATGGGGGACTGTGTAGGAACTGGATGTTAAGGAAGTGGCCATTTTCAACCATATTTTTGTGAATAATAGTAAACATGCAGGAATTTGATTTATACTGACATGAATTTGGATGTACCCTGGAATACAAAGGAAGGGGATACAAAACCTTAAGATTTAGACTGTACTGTAATAGGTATTGCAAGTACCTGATTTAGGTTATTGACAGCACCTGGGCCATAGCAAAGAGTTTCATTACTGGATGTTTATACCCTCCACATTCTATCTACTGATCAGCTTGCACAAAACCTTTTATAAGCCTGTTTGTTAAACTAAAATACCTCAGACAGATTAATCCATCCACTTTGGCTGCTATTCTGCTCCATTTTGCAAGGGTGGATGAGAAGACTCCTGTGAAGAGGGAGCTAGTGTAATCAAATTCAGAATTCTAAGGGCTTCGTTTATTCACTTTTGAAAGGAGGCTTGTATAGTTTAACTTGAACACTTAACAGGTGTTCTTCCAAAACCCAGGAGTTTAAGCTACCAGTAGCACTAAGAGTGAAAGGAAGAATGTGGATGGATTAGAGAGCATGTTTTCTGGGCTTGAGATTTCATAGGAAAGTCCTTGTTAAAATCAGAAAAATATCTGGCTGTGGTTTTAGTTCCATATCCTGTAGCATGTATATAAATCCATTATTCTTCTAATGCTGCTAGTTTGTCTTCCCTCCCATCACTACACAGAAAGGGGAACATGAAAATTGTAATGGAGAAACTCTTTCAAAGATGTAGTTGACAGAACTTTCAGCGTTTTTGTATGAATGTGGCTGACTTTTTACTCCACGTACTGCCTCCAGCCAAAAAATCTAGAAGATTTTTAATCAGAGGGGAAAAAAAGAACTTCCCAGGAATATAATGCACAGCAACCACAGACTTCCACAAATACTAATTTCTAGTATTAATATTGGGGGGTGTGGGGGTGGAAATGAAATCATGAATGAACCTTTCATTTTCTTCACTTGTTTTTCCAATGCATCTTTTAATTTGTAAAGAAATAAAAATATATTAAGATGTATTTTATGTCATTGTTAGTAAATAAACACTGCTTATTTTTCCAAACCCTGTATTTTGCGGGAGGGGGGAAGTGGGAAGGGCTGAAGTCCAGCTCACTGATCCTTTACAATCCGATCTTCTACTAACCAAGTTCAGACCTTTTTTGTCGTTGTTGTTATTCGCACTGAATGATAAGAAATTCAACAAGAGGCAACAGACAAAAGGTACTGTTAAATCTCGGTGTTCCTTTATTTACGTGATTGGTTTTTGACTTTCTGCACTGTCTGAACTTCCATTTCATGGAGAAATTCCCTATTTTGCTAACACAGCTTGAGTCATTGATTGGGTGGGGGTTTTTAGGTCTACTTGGGCAAATAATTGCCCTTACCTTGTGACAATGTCAAGTTAATGACTTCTGTAGTCGGAGCTCATATTTCAGAGCTGAGGGTACCTGGGTGAATTGTTGGGGGAGGTTTCAGGGGTTGGGGTTTTTTTTGGGTTGGGTTGTGAGGTTTTTTTGCGGGGAGTGTTGCTAATTGCAAAAATAAAGTTCAGAGTGAACTGGCAGTGTTATTTTGACTGTACCCGTGAATATTACTGTTGTACAGTTTGCTGATAACATTATAACAAATCTGTATGAAAGCACAAGACAATCATTGCTAAATATCCAATAATACTAAATTTGCTGTAGAATATTTTTGAGATTCCTTTCCTATAGAATGTACATTATTTCCAGAATCTGCCACAGAACTGGTGTGATAATGATGGGCCTTGTGGATCTTGTACATTAATCATTCTGATGCTTGTGGAAATTGCCTTGGAGAGCCCATGTCCGTTACCTTCTCTCCAGGCCCAAGCAGCGTCTACACCTAACTTTTCAAAGGAAAGGAAAGGAAAACTATTCCCTCTTTAACTTGTTTCTAACACAGCTGAAGAATAATTCTTTGCCTTGTATCCATACTAACTAATGTCCTGTATTATAACTGATAATTCATAAATACTATATTATCTCTTAAGAAGTTAATGTGAAGCTTTTAGCAACTGTGTAACTGAGCAGCTGAGTGGTAATTCTAGAATATGTCTGTTGGATTTACATAGTGTAGCCTAAACCACTTTCTCATTTACAGAATAGTTTAATAATGTAGGAATTATTCAAGCTTGGTATAGAAAAGCAGCTTTCAAGGGAGGTTTAAAACTACCTGTAGATATTAAAAAAAACCGAAAACCAGACAGAAGATTTCTGTTAGTAAAAGGTGTTTTTTTTTCCTTCCCTTAATGGACTCCAGCAGGAGCTGAGCTGGGTGCTCTTGTGACAGCTGCCCTCTATCTTGGTGCAGGAGCGCTCTCTTGCAGGTGCGTTCATTCGCGGCGTGCTGTGCCTCCGGGGAACAGCTCGGCTTTCTCGCTGTCAGCAGAAGGTGCAGCGGGGGCGGGTGTTAGCACAGACGGATGCAGGAGCGGTAAGGCAGAGAGGTTGACAGCAGCTTCAGCCATGGTACAGCGGGGTTGGGAGAGAACTGCCAATAGCTCAGCTCGTCGAGCCGCTGCAGCGAGGCTCTCGCTGCCGCCAGAGCAGGCTCCGTGTAGCTGTCCCTCGGAGCCGCTTCCAAGGTGCATTGACCGTGCGAGGTGAGCGGTGGGGAAGGCGGCGCCGCTCCCGCCCGGCTCCGCCCCGGGCCCTTCCCCACCCCGTGACGGCACCGCGGGGGGCGGGGCCCGGTGCCGCTTCCTGGGGCGGCGGGGCGNGTGGGTGACGCTGGCGCTGGCCTGGAGCGTGGGAGCCGCTCTGGCCGCGGAGGGGCCGGCGGAGCCGTGCGGGACGGAAGGGTGGGCGCAGGACGCCGTCCCGCCGGGCGCGGCCTTCGTGGCCTCCGCGTCGTACCGCGGACCCGGCAACAACGACACGCGGAGCAACAAGGAGCTGCCCATCCTGCTGTGGTGGAGCGGGAGCCTCTTCCCGCACTTCCCCGGCGACACGGAGCGCATCGACTGCCCCCGCGGCTCCTGCCTCGTCACCCGGAGCCGGCGGGTGGCCCGGCACCGCCGCACCAAGGCGCTCATCTTCTACGGCACCGACTTCAGAGCGTACGAGGCGCCGCTGCCCCGCCTGCCCCACCAGACCTGGGCGCTCTTCCACGAGGAGTCCCCCATGAACAACTACCTGCTCTCGCACTCGCCCGGCATCCGGCTCTTCAACTACACGGCCACCTTCCGCCGGGAGTCCGACTACCCGCTGACGCTGCAGTGGCTGCCCGGCACCGAGTACCTGCGGGCCCCGGCCGTGCCCCTGGCCGAGAAGGACGCGTGGCGGCGGAGGGGCTACGGGCCGGTGCTGTACATGCAGTCCCACTGCGATGTGCCCTCGGACAGGGACCGCTACGTGCGGGAGCTCATGAAGTACATCCAGGTAGGGCGCTGAGAGTACGGGGAAGCTGTGGCGTGGTGCTGCTGTGGGAGCTGGGAACACCTGGCTGCCCCTCGCTACCGCCTCGTTTTAATGGGGTTTGTTTGTCCTTGTTTTTAGCCAAGACACGAGTCATAACGGGATGCATGCTGACTACAAGCTGGACAGAAAAACTAGTTTTCCTTCCCAAAGCGTGATCTAGACTACATCGCATGTCAGTAGGTAGGCCTGATGCAGATGTTAGATGTGGAGTTGGACGCTCTCGGGTTCAGTCACAAGCTGGGCAAAGCCTGAATAAGCTCGGTCTTAAAGATCAAGTGCTAGAAGCTGCTGAAATCTCTGCACTTTGAAGTTAGGGTACAGGAAGGCTGTCCCTTTACAAGCCTCGCTCCCGTTTGAAAGTACAGGAGTGAAGTTAAAAGGCAGGTTGCTCTGTTGGGAGAATCTGCTCCTTACCTGTGTTGTGGTAGGACCGTGTTGTTTCTAAGATGGCTTGTACTGCTATGGTACAGCTGATGTTGAGTACCTTTATAAAGTAAAATACTGTCATTTTTCCAAGCAGAAAAAAAAGCATACCTTATTTTTTCTCTTAAAAAGTGTGAAGGATATTAGATTGATTAAAAAAACCCAACAAACTGTTTTTAGCCTTTGCCAGAGACTTGTTTTTCTAGTGATTTCTGTTGTTTCTCTTGGTCATGATTCAGTTATTGTGTAAGGGGTTATCATGTACTGAGTAGTGAACTAAAGGCAAAAGAATTTTTTAAAAATTACTGTCTTCTCAAAGTATGGTGTGGTTTCCAGCTCAAGCATGTTGTCTTGTATTTTAAGACAGTATTCTTTTAGCTCCCTGCATCAATTTTTCTCAGTCCAACGAATGGAAAAATTTTGTCAGCTTGTTGAGACTGGCTGGAACTCTGTGTAAGAGCTGTTTGGAAAAGCACTGGGTCTCTTAAGTGGAAAGAGGATGTTTACATTGACATAGAGTAGAATGCTGTTCCTTACTTGTTAGTTTCTGAGTTATCTGGTAATAAATACATTTTTGTGTGGCATCTGTGCGCTCTCCTTTCCCCTTAGTCTGTAGTGTGCCTAATGTTGCTTTCAAAACTCAGCACATGGTTTTCTCTGAAGCTCACAGAACTGAGGCTCTAGGAATAGTCTCAAGGGAAAGAACTTGGAGTGAAAATGAAGCTGAATGAACCTAGCTAAGAACCGATCCAAGTTAGGAATTTTACAAGAACTACAAGGTCTGAAAATAAGTTCCAGAGGAACAAATCACTTTGTAAAGATGCCATTTGTTATTTTAGGTTGACTCCTATGGGAAATGCCTGCATAACCGTGAGCTCCCCCGTGAGCGACTGAGAGACACTTCTACAGCCACTACAGAAGATTCTGAATTTATGACTTTTATTGCCAGGTACAAGTTTCATCTGGCCTTGGAGAATGCCATATGTGATGACTACATGACAGAGAAGCTGTGGCGTCCCATGCACTTGGGTGCTGTCCCAGTGTACCGAGGCTCCCCAGCTGTGCGGGACTGGATGCCAAACAACCTCTCCATCATTCTTATAGATGATTTCAACAGCCCCCAAGAGCTGGCAAAGTATCTTGATTTCCTGGACAAGAATGGAGAGGAATATTTGAAGTATCTAGAGTATAAAAATGTTGGTGGAATCACAAACCAGTTCTTGCTGGAGAGCTTGGAGAAGCGGGAGTGGGGTGTGAATGACATGACTCTGCCCAATTATCTGAATGGCTTCGAGTGTTTCATCTGTGACAAAGAGAACAGCCGGGTTAAAGAGGAGCAGGAACATAAGAAGTCTCGTGGAAAAATTCCAGCTCCCAGACCTCATATAGCTCAGTTCAAGCACATGGGATGTCCTATGCCAACCCCTGGGTTTGGAAGTGTTGAAGACCTCTCTGAAGGAGACAGGTAATGTGCCAATGTTAGGCTTTTTGAAGGAAAAAAACCCTGTAAATAAGCTGTAACTTAATAACGCTTTGTACTTTAAGGAGCTCTTGTTACTATATTACTTCTTGTGGGTGGTGTAGGAGTCCTGCTAATGCTGTGTAACACTGAGACTGAACAAGAGGCTTGGACAGTGGTGTGAGCAGTTGAAAGAAGAGTGGGAGACAGAGTATTCTGTTAAAATGCTCTGTTACCTCAGGCAGTGGGCTTATCCTCTGTCTATCTTAGCCTCTCTGCTTGAGGGAGGGATATTTTTCAGTACAGTGATGGTAAAGCACTTGGCAGCCCTGAGGCAAAAACAGCTCTATACCTCCTTACAAAGGACTGCATTAAGAATGGGGTTGCCAATGTTCACTGCACACCTGGTTGACTCCTGTAGGCTTCAGAGCAGAAATTAGGCTCACTCAGAATGCGAGACTTAATGCTGCTTTGTGTGACAAAACTCTGGCTATGTTCCAGGATGCCATCCCACTTACTTAGGAGGGGGAGTGTGCAGGACAGAGAATAGACTCAGTAGCTTCTTGTCCCTTGTTTTCTGTTGGTTGACTGATTTATTGGAGGCTTTTTATAGTCATGCCTTTTCTCAGTCTCGGTAGCAAAATGTTTTTTTCTTTGTAATGTGCTGTGCAGCACCCTACTCTATAGAAGTATTCCTACTTTTCCATAGGTTTTCTGTTTGAGCATCAGGTGGCAGTAGAGAAGTACCTGTGAAGGCACACATGAAGTTGCTGCCAGTGCCACTTGAAGGCTCAGATGCTTCCATCATTCTTCACAGGGGTCATCAGCAGGGAGCTTTGAACAGCTGGTCCATAATTCAAGCTACAGTTTCATCCCATGAAAGTTTCCATGTCTTACTGTTATTCTGCCCATTTGTAGGCATGAGATGTGTCTGGAAAAATTGGTCTAGAGAAGCTTTTACATTCACTGCTATTTACACTTTATAAAGATATGTGTCCATTGTTTCCAAGGCATGATCATGGGCATCTCCTGTGAGAGGCAGTGGTTTCTATCTGATAAGTATTTAAGCTTTAACCACTTTGATTTGCAATATGGAACATGATTACCTATAATTCTGACTGGTGTGACAATAGCATAAAATTGCCATCAAAGCATTAGCTAAGCATGCCCATATTTTGTCTGAGTTTCACAGTAATGTTATTTCACAGTATGATCAATTTAGATGATTGCCTACTGAGTCAGTCAATGGAGTGTTTTGTTAGGTTAGAAAACATTGTGGAAGAATGAAACAGATCTAGTGAGGACACAAGTGATAGGCTATATGCAACATTCAAGCTCTGGCTATAAACACACACTGTTACTTGTGCTTCTGGAGCCTTCTGAACTCAGAGAACAACAAAGACGTTTATGTTAGAGCATATACCCAATTACAGTAAGGTTACACTACACATTTGCATGCTCTGTAAGCCTTATTCCCAGATGTAATTTATTTTTAGATATGCTGAATTGTCAGAATGCTGCTGCAATCAGAATCTCTCTCTGTGTAAGTATATGTATCTGGAGCACAATTACACCTTTAGCTGTATGTGTGGAGATGTGGTTTCTAAATCCTCATGCTTGCAGCCTCACTTGTGTTTGGATTTCTGGCTTTCACATCCAAGTGAGCTTAAGGAAAAAAGCTGTAGAACAAGCAGTGTGTCAGGTTGTGGTCAGTCACTACAATCTATTGAATTCTTAGCTGCTTTGTACAGAAAATTGTGAGTTGCAGTGCTGCTGCTGAATATAATATCTATTTAGGGGAAACCAGAATCTCCAGTTGTTCTCAAACTCCCATCTTTGTAAGACAAATGTTTGGTTTGTTTCATTGATAAGGGCTCATTTTCAAAAGTAGGATGTTTGAGAATGTAAGTGTAAGAGCACTGAGTGACAATTTCTTTTCGGTTACCAAAAGTTTTTGTCTGTGGAGGCATGGAAAAGAGAAACCAGTGTGCCTTTGATAAAGGAATTGTGAAACCATGGTGCTTTTGCTAGTTCTATTTTATGTTGATGTCACAGTTTGTTTTTGATGAGAAAAAATGTTAACAGTGTATCATATTTGCAAGGATGGCCCTTGCAATAGAATCCCATAATCATCCAGGATTAAAGATAAATCTGTATCTCATAATAATAATGTTTCAAGTGTATGTAATTGGTAGTTTTTGGTGATTTGTACAGTCCTGTTCATCCTGGAATACTGATTTTTCCCAATTTACAGAATTAGAGTGAAATTATTTTCTTAAAAGAAAGAAGAATAGCAGCCATTTAAAGTTACTTTCAATGAAGTCTTCACTTGAATATTGCAATTCCTTTTGGTGTTGTTTCCATAGAATTCATCTGGAAATTGTTTGCTTTTTTTCTGTTGCCACTTGGTCTAGTACTTTATGTAAGTAGACTCATTTTCCAAAGATGTGCCCTTATTCAGTGCTGCAAAAAGCAAGTAACTCATGTTGGCAGTCCTTGAACAAAGGATAATGAATTTAGTGGGTAGGCCATGTGATCTCACAGTGCATCCAAGAGGTGCAAAGGTACCTTTTGGACAATTTTCTTTTTTTTTTAAAGCAGAAGTAAGCCTCTGTCTATGATTCTTCACATTGGAATCTGTGTTAAAAGCTTTGTCCTGGGGTCTGTGTTGGTGTACTCTGCAGGAATGTGCCATCACAGGTGGTGCTGTTGACCACAGAACTGATTGCCGTGGTGCACAGGCTGCCGCTCCGCAGGGACAGGCACTGGGATGTTCTGTGCATTCCTTGCAGCATTCCTGGAGTGGTGGGTGAGATCTGCTTCCAGGCAGTGCAGTCACACTGGATTCAGTGTATGGTGTACAGAGGGAAGGCAGTAACCACTGTACTTATTTCTGTGATTTGGAGGGAGAAGAAGCAAAAAACCTCTGTATTGTTAACAAGGAGTGGGTAATTCATATGGACATATTATAAAGAGCAACATGTTTGATCCTTTTTTTCAAAATTTCTGATTTGTTTCTGGGTAGCAGAAATAATGGAGAAGAGGTAAATTATTGGCATACCTTGATATAACACAAGTGAGAGAAGTAGTCCACGTGGTCATGAACTGAAAAAGGATTGGTGAAGTTTGCAGTGGTACTGTCTGTACTACGGAAACTTTGAGACTGTATGCACTGAAGAAGAGGCAGCCCACACTTGACCATGTAGTCTGGAAATAAAGAATAGAATCTGTGTTAAGGAATATAACGATTTTTGTCTCTGTGATGTGTAACCTGAGATTGTAGTTGTTTAAATGGATTGTCTGGAAAAAACCCTGATTTTTAGGCTGTTATATGCATACTGGCCAGGGAAAGCTGCTCTCAAAATAATATAAGGACTCTGTGATTTTATTTTCGTACAAGATTTTATTATCTACAATTATTAATTTAGTCTCTGTGGTTAACATGATAGTGATAGTATATGCTGATATTTGTAGAATGTTGTAAAGCTAACAGTGAACTTATATTTATTATGGAGGATTTTCAAAGCAAGTTTCTTTAGATGACTTGGAGCACAGTAGCACACTAACAACATACTTTGTTTTGACCATCTCTGAGCCTATTTTCTTCTGAAGGGAAAGAAAAATATGGTTTCAGTGCTATTACAGCTGCAGACTAATTTAGGGTTTTTTTTAATTGCTTGTGATGGTGTCTCTTTTCTTTGTTTCAGTTGGAAAGAAATGTGGCTGCAGGATTATTGGCAAAGCCTTGATCAGGGTGAGGCCCTCACTGCTATGATTCATCACAATGAGTCTCATCAGGGACGGTTTTGGGACTACATGCATGAGATCTTTCTCAAGAGGACGAGGCAACACTGACCCATCTTTGTAAGAGCTTGATTTGAAAATTGCATTGAAAGTTGAGACTGTGAATTCTTACCTCACTTCAAATGTTTGCCTCGAAAAAAACAAAACCAAAAAAACCTCTCACAGAGACAATTTTTTCTGGTGCATGAAGTGAGTAAGTTTCTGTTATGCTTGGATTTCGGCAGTGGAAATGTTAGTAACTGCTTTGATTTGAGTTTCAGCTCTGTGGTGTGAAGCCACTCCTGACTTGCAGGTGTCAACATGTGGGGCAAAAGAGGAGTTTATTCTCCTTTTGCATTTGCTATACTTATATTATGTCTTACATGACTTCAGGCACTTGTTCAAGTGTCCTAAGTTATTTCAGGGATTTTTTAAGCCTTCAGAATATTAGTTGTTTTTTAAGTATTTTACCAATCACATAATCTCTTCATTAAGATGTACTTTTAGCTGCTGTTAACAAATGGCTTTTCCAGTGAAGGAATTACAAAAGACACATCTGTGAAGAGCAATCGTGCCTTATTAAATTGCTGCAATAAAGTCTCTTCTCCCCAAGTAATGCCTCAAATACTCTTCCTTTTCAAATTAACTGAATAACTATGGGCAGGTCACTTAACTCTCTGCCTAATTTTCCTCTTTTGATGACTTAGCAGATCATATGTACAATGGGATGGAAGAACAAGTTATTTAAGTTGTAACTTTCAACAAAGTATTTCACACTAAAAAGTGTATTACCTGGTATTGTGTAGAGCAAAATAAAATTCTGTGCTTTGGTTCTTTTAAGTTTCAATCAAATCTGAAATCTGTAATCTTGATTTGTTATTTCCTTAACTCTAGCAGAGGCCTTGTTTTTTTTCTTCTTGAGTATGTGCAGCTTTCTGCAAAGACAAATACATTTTAACAGTGGTGCCTTTCCAGTGGTCTCTACAGTTTGGATACAAGTCTTGAAGTCTTTGTATGCTGAAATGGGTGAGCAGAACCAGGTGCACTGAGATGGTTTTGTATCTCTACCAGTCTTAGCACATTGAGGTGAAGAGTTGTGGTTGCAGTTGTGTTTGAGGCTGCTGACCGACCTTCACAGCATCTACTGCTCTGAACAGCAAGGACTACAAAATGTTGAGTAAACATTCTGCCATGGTTTTGCTTTCATTCTCTCCCCTTATTTGGAGGAGGCAGCAGGAGAAGTGGGTCTCATACCCTTGAAGAGTTTGCTGTTAATTTACTTAATAATGCGTTTGAAAGGATTACTGTATAGTGCCAGCATGTACTGCCAGTCGTAGCCAAAGTGAATTCAATTTACCCTCCTCGTTATCTTTCTACTAATGCAAGCGTGTGAATGCAGACAAGGAAGAAGGTCAATACTGCATTGTTATTTTGGAAAAAGGTTCCTGATTATTGTCCTTGACTGCTAACTAGATTTCCACTGCTTTAAATCCAAACCAGCAAGATGGTGGCTGAATGTCGTCACTCATATTGTGACTACTGGAAGGCTATGTGATACTCAAACTGAACATGACACATTCAGCATTTATCTTAATCATGTTCTTACAGTGCAGGTACCCATATTCATAAAAACTGAGACTAATAAGGAATTTATCAAATATACCAAATATTGAAGATGATTACTTGTGTAAACACTTTGGCAGGATCCTACAGACTAGGGTGAGTGGCTTCACTGCTTGTCATGCATTGTGCCTGTTTACTGTGTGACTAGAAGAAGGCTTTCAAAGCTGTCAGGATAGCTTTATTCACTAGCATTAATGTTCTAAAAATAAATACCTCATTACTGCTCACATGAAACACCAGCAGATTCTATTGATGCTGTGTCTCAGAATTGACTTGACAAGCTAGAATAAATTTATGCCCTCTGAGAGGTGAGAGATGAGAAACAAATAGCTTGACTGAAGGTTAAAAATGTAGCAGTCCAATGCATTGCGTTGATTGGACAAGCCACAGTTCTCATTCTTCTGCCAAAACTGTGATACCACGTGCTGCCTATTTTTCCAGTTAGAAGCCAGTTATTTTATTCACTGAACTAGTATTCTGTGTTTTCTGTTCTTTAGCAGAGACTGCAATCTGTAGGGGGCATACAACCTCACTGAAGAATATTGGTTTGATACCTAACATTATGATTTCTAGAATTCAAAAGGAGTTCAGAAATAGTTGCATTTTCTTATTTCAGTCACTGTAATAGTTTTCAAACTGAAAGATCTCTGGGTGCTCTCTAATGGTAAGTAGAATGAGACCCAGTCAACAGTGGATGTATATGTTTAGAGGGAAAGGAGAATAAGCTGCTTTCTCTGGAAATGGTCTGCAAAGTGCAGCAGCAGCTGGACAATCAGCAGAAATGCCCCTCTTGCACTTTGACTGAGGGTAGTTATAAGTGGTATGGAAGAACAACTTCTAAATGACTAGGAACAGTATAAATTGAATTGGAACTCAGCCATCAGGAACATCAGAGTTTTAACAGGCATTGCTGTGTTAGACAAGCAGCCATCTGCCTTGCTTACTGTCCTGCCATACACATTCTGCAGTCATTGTCCCAAGAGAGCCACTCCCTTAATCATTAGTTGTCATCTATTTGGTTGGATTTAATTAAGGTTATTGATGAATCTCCAGGCACCTTCTGGGAAGTTGTATTAATTGGAAACATACAGGGTGGCAGGTTCCTTCGTTCTGCCCAGAGACCTCTACTGACATGCTGAAATTAATCAGAGACAAAATCCTTTTAGTGATATGACCAACTGAGCCAAAGCCTGCGTCAGGCTTTAACAAACTGTACTTCTCTTTATGGTTCATTGTCTCAGAGTTGGCAGTGAGAGATATATATGGCCCTGCAGAGGGATTAGGAAGGATGGAGAGGAATGGAGCCACAGGATTTGTTCCAGAGCTCTGACACCACTAGCATCTTAATTTGTGTGCTGTTAAATACATTTTTACTGTGGAAAAGACCCATTTAATGTGCAAGTGTCTCAGCTAGAGATTGTTCTGGGGATCTTGGAATGGATCAGAGCAGATAATACTTTGTGGCATCTCTGAGCAAATAAGGAGGCACAGGTAATTTGCAGTGGAAATGGGCTGAATTTCCTAGATCCTGGGAATTAGGAATTAGGGATTGCAGCTCAGAACTACTCAGGTTGACAGAAAAATGCAGAGCAGCTGATCTGATTGAGATAGCACAGGATAAAGGCTGGTGTGGGAGTTGGGATGGGGTGTGACATGTCTAGTTGTGAGTGCATGAATGCCTTGTGCTAATAAGAGCATTAAGTGCTAATACTGTCCAAACACAATAGCTCAGCAGGCAGGAGTTAAGTCTGAACCACCTGCAATCTTAGCAAACTGGGTAGTTTCACTACTAAAGTTAAAGTGGAACTGCTTTCAATTTTAAGGCATCTCTAATTAAATTGGTTTAAGGAGGTCAGGGTGAGACAGGTGAGAATAAAGTGTGGTAGGTGAGGGCATTATGAACCAGTATGAGAAGAACTGGTGTATTCAGGACAAATTTGTGTGAATATACTGGAATTTACCTGAAAGCTGGACCCAGGTAGTCAAAAAAAAGACATGGATATCAACTCTATTCTTTTTTCCCCAATACAACTGATTTCTTAGCCTCATCCCTTACTGATTTTTAGGCAGTATCTGAAGGTTTTTACATAACTACACCAGAAAGAATACATAGTGTAATTTCTCATCTCTTAAAGAGGTATTTAAGGCAACAGTCTCATTTTAAAGGGTGTATTTTTATCACAGCATTGTTAGCATTGCTAACAATTTAATTGTGGCATAGCATTTACTGTAGCATCATATGTGGCCATTACTCAGTGATATATATTATTTTCAAATCTAATATTTGTACTTTAAGCTCTGTGTTTCATTTTGGTTTTGACCAGCTGAAGTACAAGCTAGGATTTAGCTTTAAATGTGTTGATACAAGAAAAGAAGTTGTAAGTGCTAATTAGTCAAAGTTAAAGTTTTACATCGTTTTTATAGTTGTACATTCAGGATTCACAGTGAAAAATCGCTGGGGTTCACTGTTGAGGGAATTTGGTTTCTGACTGTCCCTATAAAGTCAGCACTTCTGTCCCGTCCATTGGTGACTTGGTGCTATCAGCTATACAAAATACAGGCTGTAGAGACATTTGGCTATTGAGTAACACAGCCCTTTTATAGTTCCACATTCTTCCATAAAATTAATGTGTAATATTAAAAAAATAATGTTTAATAGTAAAACTGTGTCCTGCTTCAGACATCTCTGCATGGTGTGTGCAGGCACCATCATGTACATTATCCTTTCTGCTTGGGAATCTCTCAGACTGATGCTGCAATACCAGACTGATGCCAAAAAATTAGTTCTAATGCAGACAACAGTAACTTTCAGGAAGCTATTAAAATTCTCCTTGTGTCGTTTGCCTTTCTATTTCTCAGTCTCCCCTCCTCCCCTGCCTCATTTTTCCTGGAATTACTTAAATGAGAGATCAGCTTTTGAAGGTGAAAGGACTTGAAGGTGCTGCCACCATTAGCTAATGTAATCTGGAAGAAGGGAGGCTGATTTACAGGGAGTGCAGTTTGTCCTAGTGCTTTTGTCTTTCCTTGTTACTGTTTCTGTGCCAATCTAGCTAGGCATTGCAGGAGGCAAATGCAGCAGGGGAAGGTGGGTAGCTAGCAGTAAGGTAGGAAGGGTAGCTAGAAGAGGCAAAACCAACAGTAGCTGAACCTCATATGAATAGGAATACTGAAATGTTTTTCATGTCCCTGTCTTGGATTTTCAAAGTCTCCACTGTTCAGAGTGGCACAGTGCAAGCTCTCTGGCCTAATTCAAAGGTGTCAGCCTATTTTCTTTCTTCTCTACTGATAGTCAAGCTCAAAGGATAGCTTTTTTCCTGTCTTTTCGGAAAAAGTGGAAATAGAAACGTCCTGCTTACCAAAATGTTTCAGAACTTCCAGAAAGTGTTTGAATTTGGACCTTAGGAGATGAAAATTTACTCCCAGAAGAGAATTAAAAAAAATCTTTTGCTTACTTGAACATGTCTTCTCATACTATTTAATTTGGACTCTAAGTATATACTATTTCAAGAGTAACACAAAAATAATTATAGAATTGGATATACCAGGATTTATTGTCACCAGATGCAGTAACCATATTGAGAATATTATGGTATAGGTCTGGTGGTGTTTAGCTCAAGTGAACAGAATTTCTAAAGTCTTGTTAACTTCCTTGACTAGGCAAAGGGGAATGCTTTGGGTTTTATGTCTAGGAGGTTGAATATATTTTAATCCAAATCAGTGTCTGGGGTGTGTGGGGGGGGGG
>VWYP01012855.1:231151-265092 GCA_013400435.1 Pycnonotus jocosus
CCTTGTGCTCCGCAGGGCGAGAGAGGAGGGGCCGGTCTGGGCCGTGGAATTCGTTCCTGGGTTCTGTGGGAATGATCGCTTCTTCACACTGCAACTCTAAGTTTGCCTCGTATGTGAGTCAGACACGTTGCCTCGTAACATTGCCTTTACCTTAAAAATTCAGTCAGGTGCTGGATGGCTGCAGCGATTTGCTTTCTGTTAGCAACAACTTCTCTGCCCAAAGCAAAGCTGGGACCTTTAGTTATGAATTTTCTTACCTGCCTCTACCCTGTCTTAAGCTTTGGAGATCTATGCACTGCGAAGGTTGTTAGCATGAAATCCCAAACACCTGAGATTTCTGGTTGTGTCTTTCCTTTCTAGAGGCAACGTGCATTACGGAGATGTCAGTAATGATGGCCTGCTGGAAACAGAATGACTTCAACGATGCACCTTGTGCCGAAGAGATCAGGACGTTCTATGACTGCGTGGCAAAGGCAGAAGTAATTAAGGCCTATTTTATGTTTTTAAAGGCTAGTAGTAGGAAAGGAGGAAGCCTCCAGTCATGTTTTGTGTTCCAGTTAGAATAATGTTCTCTGAACAATTTGATTGTGAGCCATTTGAGCAACTAAGAGCATGAAGCTGGTGAAGGATCTAGAGGCTCCTACAAGGAGGGGCTGAGGGAGCTGAGGTTGTTTAGTCTGGAGAAGAGGCTCAGGGGAGACCTTTCTGCTCTTTACAGCTACCTGGAAGGAAGGTGTAGCCAGGTGGGGGTCAGCCTCTTCTCCCAAGCAGCTGGTGATGTGACAAGAGGATATGGCCTCGAGCTGTGCCAGGGGAGGTTCAGGCTGGACATCAGGAAGAACTTTTTCACTGAAAGGGCGCTGAGGCATTGGAACAGGCTGGCCTGGGAGGTAGTGGAGTCACAATCCTACTGGCATTCAGGAAATGACAGGATGTGCCATGGTCTAGTTGGCAAGGTGGCCATCGGTCAAACGTTGGATCCAATGATCTTGGAGGTCTTCTCCAACCTGTTTCTGACTTTGAAGGCTAGACATTTTTGAAGAATAAATTTCATACTGTTTGAAAACTACAGGTTTCTGATTATATACTATATATTAACATATTATAATGATACTATAAGCTTGAAATAAAATAATTTTCAAAATAGACTAAAGGTAAGTATATGTACTAAACTTGTCCTTAAACTGGTTTCAGGTTTCCATTTTCTTTCAGTAATATTGTCATCATTTAAAGTTATTTACTGTTGCTGTGTGACAGCATAAGTGAAAAATTATCCACAGTTTATTTGGCAGATGACAAAGAATCTAAAAAGAAAAAATCTGGGTTGTTACCAGAGGTTTATATCATTGTTAACTAAGAATATGGAAGGATATAATCTTCACAAGATGTCAGTCATTAATTGCCTCATTTAAGGATTATCAGCTTGTGATTATTGAGCCAAGTGCTATGGTAAATATTCCTTAAAGAAATATCATTTTTCTGAAAGAAGCATCCCCATACAGTTAGCAGTAGTCTCTGGGAATGAGCTTAACTCTGCAAATAAAGAACGGTAAATATTTTCAGGAGTTTTTTTCTCTTTCAGAAAGAGCGCAAGAATCAAAACGAGGACACTCTGTCATCCAGAGGAAACTTGCCTTCAAGCAAAGTGAACAAGCTCCTGAAGAGGTTTCCTCAGATGACCCGTTATGTATAATGTACTTTACAAAAGGGACTGTGGACAAGCAATTAAAGTTGGGGTCTTTGTCACAAAATAAGAAAATCAAGTTGAGTGATTCTTTGATGTCAAGTGGTGTGTGGATCTTGACCCTGCTTTTGATTCCAGAGCAAAACCCACTCATCCTGAGTATCAGCTGATTTTGTTCATGAGACTCTTGGGTCTTGCAGCGTTAGGATTCCTGCAGTGTGTTGTTCAACTGGCCAACTCTGGTCCTCACTGTGAAATAAAACCTTCTAGGCTTACATGTGAATCCATTTCCCAATAGGAGATGACTTCTTCACATGTAAGCTTCTTGTCCAGCTCTGGAGCTGCTATCAAAAACCGTTTGGGCTCAAGCACTGAGCCAGGTTTGAATTGATAGTAATGATGGTAGTAATTGATGGTATGATGGCTCGTAGGCTTACATGGGTGTATACACAATCTGGTGCCTCTTGAAATTTTTTAGATTTCCACTGCTGTAAAAAAAGGCTGTAGAATTTAGAAAAAATATCCAGGAAAATACCTTGTTAATACATAATACATTGGTAAGTATCAAATACAATTTTAACATGGAAATTTGTAATTTAGACCCTCTGATTTGCAGGTGGGACAGGTATGGTGCCACATAAGTTTGATTATTTTGTCTGTACTGTAATAAAGCAAGACTGGTGTTTGACTTGGGCAGCTCATAATCTACAACAAAATGTTTCATTGTTCTTTGGCAAAAAAAACCCCCTAAAATGGGGAGAGCAAGTTCAAGCATGGTCTGATAATTGAAATAATGTAATTAATTTCTAGTTTGGTGGGGGGGATGGTTTCCAGTACAGTACCACAAAACTACAGGCAGGTTCTTGAGACTAGTACCTCATTGCTGGGGAAAATGCAGTGTCTCAGAGAACTGATGTTATAACCATTTGTATCAGTAATTCTTTCAAGTGTGTAGAAAAAGTAGAATAAGAGGAGAGTCAGGTACACACATACTGTCTGATTACCCACAGGTGGCTGTAAAGTGCTGGAACTGAGTCCTCTGGAGTCCCAGGCTGATACCTGTTCATCACAAAAATTTTGGACAGATTAAGGCTTTCAAGTTACTGAAGAAACATTTGCTTAGCTGTTAATTACAGTAGCTCATTAGTGGATTACCCACAGGGTAGCTTATTCTTTTGTTTCTTTATGGCATAATTGAGTCTTTCAGAGGACTTGGGGTTAGTAAGAACACTATATCCACATCTGAGTTTGGGAAAACACTTTGGTTCTGTGATATTTTGCATTTTCTGTCCAGAAGACACTGTGAAAAGGAATTGCTGTTCCTTCATTTCTGGAGAATTGGGAGTGAGGAACTGATTGACCTCTGTTTATGATGACTTTTCTTCATGTTCAAATTTGGAATAGAAGGTAGTTATGCATCTCTTAAGATAGCACCTGTGCTGAATGTATCAAATTCTAGTGTCTGTGAGGAACAATCTTACATAAGAGGCTGCAACAGAGACACTTAATACCTTTTTCTATTTTTACTTTAGAAATTTTGCAGAGCTCCCACTAATCTGAACAGCTATTTTTGCATTGTACTGCTTCATGGTGAGCTTCACAAATTCAGTTGTTTGGGGTTTGGTCTAACCTTTTATATGTCTACTGTAAACTTGAAATTACTATGCTAAGGTTTTCTAATCCTTTTATTTATTGAGAGAAAGGAAACAATGCTTTTCAGGTGCACCCACGTTTTACAGTGCTTCCTTTAAAAGTACTTGAGCAATTCTTTTGCTTCTTTTGTTGTAACCAAAAACCCTCCAGTTACTGATTGTCCTTGGCAATTTCAGCTGCTGGCCATTTTCCTGTATCTCACCATTAAGCTTATATTGGGTGTTTAAATGCATTCTGTGACATGCTTATACTGAGGATCACTTGATAGTTCATGTGTGTACCCACAGGGAACAGCTCTGTTCTGAGCTGGGGTTTGTACCACCCTGTGATCCTGTTGCTGAGGGGTAAAGAAAACTGCTCTGGTGCTGAGCACACTGGTTAAGAACATTGCTGCAGAAACCTGTATATGATTGCGTGGTGAGGAAAGAATTAAACAAAAGCTGACTAGCTGTTCTACCCTCCTAAGTCGGATTTACAGGATTTAAGCAGATCTGCTGGAATTCCTTGATCTTATTCCTGTACCTTATAGCTTGACTGTTAGACCAGCTCTGTGTATGGTTGCCGTTAACTGTTCCTTTTAGGTGTTTACTGTGGAGGTAGCATTAATATTTCAGTTGGTCCTGATGAATAGTTGTCCTACCAGTTCAAGAGAAATAGGTTGAATTCCAGAGAGCTAGGGACATTTTAGAAGATGGCATTTGTTCGGAAGGGTCAATACAGAAAAATCTGGCAAAATCAAGACAGATTCTGTAGAGAATCATGGAGTTACTGTAATAGAACTATGCATGTATCAGGGTGAGAAGATCACTACTGTTAAATAGCAGATTTAGATATTTACAACTACAAATTTGTACAATAAAGTTCAGGATGTTTTACTTTATCTGTAGATGCATTACTGATCAAAACTGCCGTAGTTATACTGGTATAATTCCCTTTTAGATCTTCCTCTCCACCTTGGAGAGTAGTCATGAGAAGCTTTTGAGAATCTGAGATCCACCTCTCTCAAGGGCTGTCATTACATGTGTGAGAAAAACAGAGTAGTCTTGGTAAGAACAAAATAGTTCTGCGAGAGAGAAGACAACTGCCAAACCCGCTGTATCTTCCCAGTTCATCATTCTTCTAGAAAGTGAATACAGGCTTGGACTGCCGTTGCTTTTGGTGTACTAGTCTGTGTTTCCTTTAACATATTTTATCTATTAAATCACTTTATTTAGGAAAACTGCCTTGAGAGAGAGGCAACTTAGAAGGTACCGTGAGATAAATCCAGTGCAAGCTTCTGCTAGAGGTGTTAAACCTTCTGTGTCAGAGGCCTGAACAGGGAGTGTCTTATGGGACTGAGTTCCAAATGAGCATCAGCATCCTCTAGTAAGGAGTTAATTTCTCTGAATGCTAACAGAAATTCTGTTCCTGTGTCCAGTATATCCTTCCCTTGTGTGTTCAGTGGAGTAAGTGGTCCTAAATTCTAACACAGTCCCATATTTTTATTTTGTTCTGCTTTGTGCTACTGCTGCCTTAGAGTTACAGTGTGATATAGCATCTAAGCTATTTCCATCCCCTGCTGCCCTGATCGTCTGCCTCCCTGACTATGAGGATATAGGAGATTTGCTCCTAATTAACTGAGTGTAATTCTTGGACAAATCCATTCCAGAAACAGCTTCTTTCTACCACTTAGCGACTCCTGTAGAAGATCCAGCATGTAGGAAAATTTCCTTGCCTTGATGAATAACTGAGGATGAGGCAACACAAAACTGTCACATGAAGTGAGTAATGGGCAAAAGTGAAGGAAGGAAAAAGGCTTTTTGTCAAATCAGTAGCTTTTTAGCACCCTGTGCCTTGTTTTTATGCTGCAGGTGTCTTTGGAAGTGCTACTCGACAGACTTGGCCAGAAGTGAGCTCATTTCTTAAGGTGACCTTCATGTTTCATGCTGTAGAATACCACAAATTCATTGCTCCAAAATCAGAATATAAGTATAGGAAATGCCCATTAGACTGAGCTGAGAAGCAGCACAAGGAATGTGTAAAAGATTTTCAAGACAGAACAGCTTCAAATGAACCAACTGCCTTATATTTAACAGCGTTGAAACCTTTTAGCCTTGAACCTTAATTCATAGGAAGGACCAGCAAGCTGAAAACACAACCCCCCCATGGGATGGGATTGTTCGTGGTAGTATAATAATGATTAACCCTCTGGAAAGCATCCTAGCCAATTGAGGGAAAATATAGCCCAAGGTCAAGGAGACGTTTGATGGCAAAGTTCTCTGGTGGCAATACCATTGATGGCAAGATACAGGGCTGAAAAATGGGCAAGGCACCCTGGAGAGGGCTGTGCCACCTGTGGGTTTTCCCGGGGGAGATCTGGAAGCTGCTTAACATAAATTTTTCTGGGTCCCATTTACCTGGGTTCAAAGCTGAAGAGGGCTGACCTCGGGAAGCTGCAAGCTGCTAATCGAGGAGGCAGCGGTGGCGGGGGGATAAACTCCAGATTCCTTCCAAGAAGTTTAATCTCTGGCAAATGTGCGCGCACACGCCGTTGCCTTTCCAAGTTGTTGCTGGGGGCTTTGCAATAGGACGCAGCTCCAGCTCCTTGCCGTGCTGCAGCCTCTGTGCCTTGGGCAGAGGAGGGAAAGGCAGCTGGGGAAGGAGCATTGCAGGAGAGGAGAGGAGCGGGCAGCTGGCCCCGCCGCTGGGCAGAAAAGGGGCGGGGAGGCGGAGGCTGGCACTGGGAGCAGCGCGTACCTGGAGCACGGGGGAGGCTGTGGAGAGGAGGGGACAGCGAGGTGAGGAGCGGGCTGAGGACTGTGCCCCACCGCTTGTGCTCGCCTCCGCTCGTCTTCCCATGTGCCAGAGAAATTCGGGGGCATGTTCTGCTCCCTTATTTCTCTCCTCTCTTCCTCTTTCTGAAGAGAAGAATAAAGGAGATGGGGAGAGGAACGGGAAAGTGAAATTCTAAGATGCTTGTGGGAACTTTGATCCCTTTCCTCGCATCCCTTTCCCTGCGCAGAAATGGAAAAGTCACCCCGCTCCCTCCAGTGGGGAGCAGCTAGCGTGGGAAAGCAGACCCTGGCAGCTGAACGAGAATGTGATGCTTGAAGAACCTTCTGCTCACTCTGTACACGAGGGATGGAAATCTCCAAAATACTCGGGCTCCTGGTAGAGCTCTCAAGTCTGCTATTCTGTCTCAAATGTGTGGAGGTAAGAAAAGGTTATTTTTCTATTTGCTTGTAAGAAGTCACATGGTTCTTTTAATATCCTCACTGTAAATGGATCTTGTTATTACTTGAGTATGTTTTCTAGAGCATTTAGGCAGTTGTGGGAAGGACAGAGAGCTTGGGGAGAGATTTGTGTCATTGTGCATATAAATTCAGAAAAAGAAACAAACCAGGAAATCAGGATGCACAAGGGCTTGCAGATGCTTTGGCTTGGGTTTCCAGTGTTTCTCAGGCACTGCAGTGACCCTGGCAGGAGAGATCCTTTGTTTCTGTTCTTTACTGATTGTCTCTCTTGCTGTTATGGACAGATGCTTTATAGCTCCACAGACCTGGGGCAATGCCTGCAGCATAGGCTGTTTGCACTGAATTTAATTGGTGATGATGGTCAGCATTGGGTTATTTTGGAAGCTGCTACAGAAACTGGCAGCAACTAATCTTTCATTAGAAGGAAAGCTTATTACTTGGACTGCAGTAGTTTTGTTTATGGTCCTGCTCCAAGAAGAGCAGGTTCAGTCTCTCCTATATGTCCTTTTATTAGTCTGACCCATCCTTATATCACTGGCAGGCTTACATGTGTCTGCAGGTGTGCACTAAAAGCTAGGGATGAGGGACCTGGACTGTGCTGCAGTCACGAAAATACAGCTTAGCTCACTTTCTACTCTCTGCAAAGAGCTTGGAGATCCTCTGGTAAGTCCTTCAGCGTTGTTGGTCTGGAAACCCTTACGTGGACTTGCAACAGCCTGATGCATGTAGATAGATGGATTTTTGCCTGAAAAGGGTTTATCTGTGCATCCCTTTCTGCATATGCCCCTGAGATCTGATCTGCTACTTCTGAACCATGTCAGGAATTCATCTTCCATATGCAGTATCCCATTCTGACTTCTGGAGGGTGATGCTGGAGCTTGGCCATGGTTGTCAGCACTTTGTGAACCATATTCATAAGCTTGATTTGAAAATTATATCTGACATGAGTAGGTGTTGTTCTTGTCAGGTTTCTGTGAGAATTACCTCTGCTTATCCCAGAATTGGATTTGGTTTAATTCCAAATTTAACTTTTCCCATTTTCCAGGAAGAGGTGAAGCTGAGAGAGGTGAAATGACTGCATTTTGAAGAAAACCACAGCCATTACCAATAGCTAGTATCCTTTAGTTGCACATCTATGCTCTGTGAATTACAACTCTTTGTTCAAATAAAAGTATTAGAAATGTTCATTTAGAATATTTAGAAACTAATTAAACTACAAAGAGCTAGCAGAAGCATGTACAGTTTCTTCTTTTCACTCTGAGTCAGTGAAGGCTTGCACTTGCTTCCACACCATGTAGTGGTCTTGAGTGGAGATCTCTATCTCTCAGCCTGTAGTCAAGTTACAACCACAAAAAAACACTGCTTGTGAGAGGAAATGCAGGATGCTAGAATTCTGAGGACTTTGTTTCATATTTTTTGATTATAGCAATTTAACCCCGTTTAGATAACAACACCATAGGCCATATCACATTTTCAAGAATTAAAAACAAAATCCTCAAAAAGCCTTGGATTTTCTTTCTTGGATGTTTCCCACTTTATCCATTAATGTTTATTACCATTTTAACAAGTATTCTGAGGGCATCATCCTTTCACTCAATTAGATAAGTCTCTGCTGCTGTGGCTGTAGATGACTTGCTGTATAAACAGAGACAGAATGAGTAGTTATTCTTTTTCTTACCAATAATAATGATTTTCTTCTAGATTTCCTTTCCATAGGCATCTCACTCAGACTTTCAACTCTGTTGGGAAAAAAAAAACAAGCAGTGCCCTGTAATGTAGTGCTTAGATCAAGGGTAAATCTGCAGGGCAGTAATTATTCTTTGTTGTTAGTGGACAGATCTATGTTTGTATTTGAAGAGGAGCAATGAGGAGACCAGGGAAGAGGCTGGTTACTGGGGTGTGTTTGCCTAAAGCTGAGATGGTTTTAGGACATGCCTATGTTTATTTCATTGGATAATCATCTCTCTGCTTTTGCTCTGTTTCTTTTCCCAGGCTTTCCTGGGATCCAAGCCCAACCAAAACCATTTGCAGAGTGCAGGTAAGAACAAGAAGTTATTAATTCGTCATTGGGCAGACTCTTTCCTGCAGTGGCAATCTGAGACCATAGGCACGATGAACCACTGCTACCTGGCCTTCTTCCTTTCTTTTCATCACTTCTTCAATCTTTCCTCTTGCCCCAATGCCTGTTTATCTCCTTCACCAACATGGCCAGACTGCTGCTGTTTCTTCATGTCAAATGCTCTAGCAGGAGCTCCCTGCTCTTCCCACATGTTCTTTTCCTTTAATCTCTTTCTCTGCCTTGGTCTTTTTTGCATGCTTACCTCTCCTGTGCTCTAATAACTACTGAATTCTCAGAGACCCTCTCTGAGGGTCCCAGTTGATGCCATGCATACGATTTGTTTTGCAGACACTGACTTCCAACTGCTTCTCATTTTTGTACCTTGCACTTAACCTTCAGCTGTCACTTACCCCCATCTGGGCCTGGCAGTGACTAGAAGGCAAATGACATGATGCAAAGTTTCTTTGTACCCTTGATCTTTGCCCTATGTGCAGAAGGGTTTTCAGAAAGTGTTGGATTCTGTTTTGTTTACTTAATTAATAGAGCTGTAAATGTTGTCCCTTTCTCAGTCTACTCTTCCCATGTTATGGACTCTATAAAGCCCACAAAACCTGGGTGTTTTTTCCCACTTTGGTATTTCAGGGTCATGAATGGAGAATTTTCTCATTTTGTTAAGGCCTGTAATAAATTAATTATTGTGTATTTTTACACTGGGTATTTCACATGGGCACTGAAACATTGGCACCTGCACTTCCCCTCAGAATGAATTCCCTTTCCCTTCCAATATATTAGCAAGTTCAGATAAGCCAGGTGATCTGCTGATGTGTATAGAGAACATACATGCAATGAAATACAATGTAATTTCCCACCTTCCTGCTTTGTTACAGTGCTGCTCCGAAGTGAGTACATGTATTGCATGTACAGTAATGGGAACCAGTTCAAATTGTCATGTTTCTGCCCTAAGTTAACACTTTTCAAAGGTCTGTCTGGGCAGTTCATTGCTTCACATCAATTTGTGGTTTAGACAGTCAGTATTCTTTGAGCAGCACCTTGAAGAGTGATAGAGTTGGAATGAAGCAAACAGCAGTTGAGACTGCAGACACAAGGGGTAATTCTCAGAACCAGCTGGTGTCTCCCATGTCCAAGCTTCAGTGTATGATGCCTTAGGTGATGCTAACACTCCCCTCCTGTGCCCAGCAGCCAGCGTGTGTGCTGTGGGACCTCTCGGGTACTACAATGGCTCGCTGGCGGTCACCGAGGCCGGGGCAGAGTGTCTCAACTGGGCAGAGTTCCCTGATTATGTTCAGCAGTACCCAGACCGTGGCCTGGGAGACCACAACTACTGCAGGAACCCAGATGGGGGAACGACACCCTGGTGCTTCTACAGGCTCGTGTCAGGGGCCATCGGCTGGGCCAACTGTGACTGTAACCAAGGTAAGGGCTGGGCTGCCTCAGGGCTAAAGCCAGAAATGTGTGCTGCACAGACTTGTAAGTGGCAGATGGAACATCCTGTGAAAGAAGCACATTACAAAGACTGTTTTGAATTGTTGAAATGATTAATGCTAGAGGCTAGCCTGTCTGGGAGAAGAACACCTGTATATAGCAGGGGGTGGATTTAAGCTGCTGTAGCTGTAATGCCTTGTGTAGATGTTTTATTCTCATACAAGGAGACTTTTTTTTTTCCTATTGCTAACTTATGCCACTTTGAAAACAGTTTTAGTTATGTAAAAAACAACCCACTTCTGCTCCTTTAGGGTCCATATCAGAGCATTCCTCATGTAAGTGCAGCAGTTCAAATATAACAAGAAAAGAATCTTCTGTGGCAGGGCAGATCATAGGCTTGTGTTAAACTTCCTCAGTGCTGGCACAAGGACTGCTGCTTACTTGGAGGCAAGCAAGGAGCTGAGTTCTCTCAGTGCATTGGTTGCTGTGCAGCATTCCTGAAACTGTCCTGTTTTCTGAACTTCCTTGCTTTTCCTGCATTTTGCAGAACAGTTGAAACACCAGTTTAATAAATGAATTGACAGTCTTTTCCCTTGCCAGTAGATGCGTTTTCAAAGATGGCTTCATTAAAGGGAAAGATATAAATGTAGTGGTGTTGTGTGCTTGCACTGAGGAGATAGGTGTGTCCTTCTGCAAATACATAACTGAGTGAGGAGATGTGCTTTCTAAACGGTGGTAAAACTTCTGGTGGGGTAGGAATTGAAAGGGCATTTTCACTGGCACTTTGTTTTCTTAGAGAAATTAAAGAGGATTCATCTGCTGTTACTGAATATCTCACTTTAGCAACAGAGTCATGCAGGTGAAGTGGTTGATGGAAATAGATCAGTGGAGTGTCATTAGTAAACAGATAGCCTGCCATTTTCACACACCCTTTCAAGATAGCATGTAAAATCATCCCCATTCCACAGAAGGAGGATCCAGGAGCTTTGGCAGAAGCCAGATTTCCTGCTGGTGTCACCATGGATTTGAAAAGACCATAACACCAACCATCCTCCCAAGCAGCCATTGCTGGGCCTGGGAAGGTGTCACATCCCACACTCCTTCATGCACATCACTTTAGTGCCAGCACAGGCAAAATAGGGATGAAAGAAACCAAGTGCAGTTCAGCTCAGCCACATGCAAGTCCAAGACTTGTTGGTCTGAAACTTCTATCAGCAGATAGCAGCTGGTTTTTGGTTGGTTTTTTTCTCTTTTGGAAGGTGCTGTGCGGTTGGCTGAAGACAGTAGCGTGGAGCTGTACTTCAATGGACTCTGGGGTACCATCTGTGCTGACCACTGGACTGATTGGGATGCCAGTGTTGTCTGCAGACAACTAGGTCTCAGGTGGGAACCTCAGTCTGGTTGTGAGGTACATGCTCGTGTGGCTTTTGAAAGAGCAGCCTCTGTGGTTACAGTCCCTCTGGCACAGTGTGTTGGCTGGCGGAAAGGAGTTTGTTTTGTGGGCTAATTTCCCACTTACCAGGGGTTTTTGTACTGTTTTCTTTCTGTGGCTACCCCCAACCCAATCAGCATTTGAAAGAATTTTTTTAAACAATAGTTTCTGCTTCATGCTCCAGGCTGTGAAAAGTGAGCTGTGAGATCACATTCCCTTTTTATGATCATCAGCTGGAGTTCCTATAGTGATCTAACAGAAATTTTAGGAGTATAAACTCTCTTTGGGTATCTGGGATGTGGACATTCAAACTTCCAAATAGCAAAGAGATAAGGTCCACAGAGAGGGAAAGTGATTCAGATAGTTTGGTGCTTGAGTCTATTGATGGGTTTGTTCATTGCTTTCAAAGGAGAGTGCCATTTCTGACTACACCAACTCCTCTGCAGTAGGTAGGCACACAAAAGCATTAGGAAATGCTTTGTGCTTGCTTATGCTTTCCCATTAGACTGTAAATGGTCATTCCTTTATGCACTTCCCATTAACTGGGGACACTGGGATGTGAAATGTCACAACTGCACTGGAGAGTCACAACAACTGAGGGAACTTGTAAGTCAAGCCATGCTGTGACATTTCATTGCTGTTTCATCCTCTGTACCAGTGAGATCGGCACAGCTGGGAAGAAGAGTCATCCTGGCCCGTGGCCTGTTCCCCTGCACCTGCAGTCAGCAAACTGCCATGGAGATGAGGAAGCCCTGCTGCAGTGTGGCTATCAGGAAGCTCTGTCAGCAGCTTGTAACCAGGGGAGCGCCGTGGTAACTTGTGTTCCTCCAGAAGGTAAATCTCCAGGGAAAGATCTCAATCATCAAAAGATGGCTGATGCTTATGACCACATCCCCTTTTTATCGATCCAGGTTTTTGTCTGCAGGCAGAAAACTCCTGGTCACCACAACAGCCAATTAAAGAGCCATCTCTGGACCAGCAGTACTCCACTCTGGGGGCTGCAATCATGGGTGCCTGTTGGGGGGTCTAGAGGGGAGGATGTGGTAAGAGAGCATCATGAGAGCTCCTCTGGCTGGAGAATGGTTCTACACCCTGAACTGCTGAACGTGCTTTGTCTCTGTCTTGTTCTGTTGTGCTCTCTTTCCCTTTCTTGAAGCACAGGTGTAGGAGCCCCACTGCGAATAGTAGGGGGGAAGGAGAGCTTTGAAGGGCGAGTGGAGGTTTACCATGACGGCAAGTGGGGAACCATCTGTGATGACCAGTGGGATGACCGGGATGCTGAAGTAGTCTGTAGACAGCTGGGACTCAGGTAATTTCCTTGCTGTATGTCATGGAGTAGTAATAGAAGTAGGTAGAATGAAGAGCGTGAGAGCGTGTCCCTTCACTCTACCACCAGCCCCTCCTATAGGAGATATACAGAAACCCTGGGAAACATAATTTTGGACTGATCATCCTATGAAGGGATTTTGTACCCCATTCTTGTAAATTTTATGGGTTTGTGCTGTGTAAAAAAAAAGGTAGATTCCTTTCTAAGGATTGTTTGTGTTTACCCCATTCATAATTTTTGCATATGTCCTAATACAAATCCTGTTGGCCTCAATGACAACTTGTCATGGTGATTTCCATATGTGAACTGCAGTTGCTTACTTGATTAAGTTTAAACACCTCTAGTTTCACTGGCTGCCCTTATCTTCTTCAGACAGGAAAGCAAGAGAGACCACCTCATTATCCTGTGTGCCATTCAGTGCTTAACATGGGAGCTATTGTATACTGAACATTCTTGAAAATCACATCAGTACAGGATTATTTAAAATAGATTGTTCAAGTTTGAGATCCCTCAATCTTTGGGAGTTTTGCCTGTTATGAGATTCTAACTGAGACTGATGTTACCTTATTTTTGCAGAAATCCCTATGTGTCTGAACTATTTGTGTTGTAGTAATATTTTTGTTATTTGCTGGAAGGGCTCATTACAAACTTTCCAATAACATATTTCAGTTAACAGTTGGCAACTCCACTGTGTCAAAAATAGATATGATCTATGAGAGGACAGTGACCCAGCATAGGAGAGTCCCTGTGCAAGGCAGAATCTGAGGACACAAGACTGTGGCCTTCCTTACTGAGCATACATGTCTGTAATGTTTACAGTGGGACCCCAAGAGCCTTGTCATGGGCTCACTATGGGCAGGGATCTGGCCCAATCCTGCTGGATGAAGTTCAGTGCTCAGGGAATGAACTCTCCCTTGATCAGTGCAAGAAGAGTGACTGGGGACAGCAAAACTGTGACCACATTGAAGATGCTGGAGTCTCCTGTGACCCTTTCACAGGTACAGATGTACAGCTTTGCCAGTCAGATGCAGTCAGTCTTATCCCCACATTACTTGGCTTGCTCAGCAGGTAACCCCCTGGCTGAGGATGCTGCACAGTTTCCATGTATGGCTCCCACAAGGGCTGCCAGATGTGGAAGCACAGAGTAAGGGAATGGATCAGAGGCAGACTTGGCGATGTTCCCATGGTTTGCTCAGGTGGTGTGGAAAGGCTGAAGTGAATCCTCCCCTGACAGATGGGTATATTTGGAAGCAGTGAACGTTTGTATTTTGAGTATTCACAGACATCTGTGTCTTTTGTTTCTTTCACTCATGGGTGGTACAGAGACCTAGCAGTGGTGCACAGGCTGTTTCTTTCTTCCCTGCTCAGTGCTGCCCTTTCCTTCTCCCATCCCGTGCAGAGGGCACTGTCCGGCTGGCTGGCGGCCGCAGCCCCAGCGAAGGCAGGGTGGAGGTTTATTACAACGGAGACTGGGGCACAGTGTGCGATGATGGCTGGACAGACCTCAGTGCCCAGGTGGTCTGCAGGCAGTTGGGCTTCAGGTAGGACTGAGAGTGTGTAGTGTCTGTGTTTCCTAATTTCAAGGATTAGATTCCATCACCCTTCACTGGGATAGGCCAGACCTTAATCCTTCAATGCTATCTTTGTTAGAAGGCTTATTACCATTATACAACTTATTAAGGAAAGATTAATAGGTATCCACAACCTTTCCAAGGGGCAAAAATAAATCTATTATCTCTTGCCTCAGCCTGTTTTGAAAGCAGATAATGGGCTTGATATTGTCCTTATGAACCCCTCAGCAAAGTCAGAAAATTTTCTATAACGCTCCTTAAATTTGCAGGTGTCACTTCTGCTCTGTCAGTAAAAAGGTATCACCTATCTAGTCCATATGTATCACCTTCAGTACCTGAACAAAGACCATCAGGGCCAAAAAGAGTAGTAATAGGGATTTTCAGCCCATTGCTGAGCTGTCATCCCTTCAGGTAGGAGTTTGGGAAAGATTTAAAATCAGGATACTATTGCCTTTGAGCTGGTAAAATGGGGTTTTGTGGATTTTTCAAACATGATTAGGGTCTCCTTCTAAAATTTCAATTTACATATCAAAAAAAAGACTAAACTAAATTCTTCCCTTTGAGTTCAGCTACATACTGCATTTTCATCTCTTCTAGTGCTCAAAAGTTTGCAGCTTTCTGCAGTTCTGTTTTTATAGGAAACAGGTAGCTGTTTCCTATAAAAAGAAGTAGAATTACTTAAATGTTGACATTTTTGATGCCTTCTCTGCCAGCCCTTCCCCAAATTGATGTACCTGCCATATCTGAAAGGAGCCTCTGCTGGCCCTCTGTGCCTTTGAATGTGCCTTTGACCAGACACTAGAAAATGGACTGGTCTGACGAGACCTCCTTGAAAACTGAAGCTGGTGAGAGGAGAGGGTTCTTGGTTGCCATCCTGTGTATCCACCGAGTGGTTTAGGTCAGGAGGCCACCAGTATCATAGTTAAGCAGGGGAGCTTCTCTTTGGCTCTGAGCTTGGGCCCTTCTGTGCCATTTAGAGTTTCAATGTTATTTTCTGTTTCCTTCCTCTAGTGGTCCTGCTGCCCTGGCCTCTGAAGGGGACTATGGTGCTGGCCAAGGCTTCATCTTACTGGATGATGTGGCATGTGTGGGGACAGAGCTGTCTCTCCTGGACTGTCCCCACAGCAACTGGGGGCAGCATGACTGCTCCCATGCTGAAGATGTGGGAGTCCGCTGTTCCCCAGAAAGCAACACGGTCTTGGATGGCAGCTTGGGTAACTCACCTTGCTCTTGCCCTGAACAGTGGGGAAGTTTCACCTTCTGGTCTGTTCCCTTGGAAGCTCTGGCAGATGTGGGAGTTTTTCCTGTGCTGTTTCAACAAGGGGGCTGCTTTTTGAGGAGGAATGAGCCCTGGCTGAATTGGGGCAGAGCCACAAATCTGTGGCTCCACCAGACCTATCAGACCAGCAGATAAGTGGAAACTGGAGAGAGTTGTATTGGCAGTCTCTGAAACAAACCTGAGGGGCTGAGGGACAGTGGCTGCCTTAGTGTGACATTGCTCAAGGCAACCCTTTAACTAGACCTTTTAGGAAACTTAGGTGTGGTTACATTAGTGCCATATCTTGCCAAGACAGGAGCACTTCAGATGCAAGGGGTTGTTGTTTGCACTCCCTTGTGTGGATGGCACACTTCTAAATAAAATTGTGAAAGTATTTCATGTTAGCATAATTTCCTCATTTATATAATGCCTGATACTCTCCCCTTTCCTCACTACAGGAGACTTTCCAGTTTGTCAGACATTTGTTACTGAAATAGTCAGCATCCAACATTTTTGTTTTTCCTGGATGTAGAACTCTCCTCTTGCTTAGAATCATGTAATAGTTTTACTATTCAATGGATTTTTTTTCCCCCAGGCATGTTTAAGCTTGTCTAACTCTTGGCTCAGGAGTTAATAACTTTCTTTCTGTTCTTGTTCTCCTCTTTACTCAGCTTTCAGAGTTTGATCCACTGATGATTTCCAGTATGTATTAAATAAATTTGTATGTATATAGTCTTCTGATTCAGCACAGAGGTAAAATATCTTCATATAGACACACTTCTTTCTTTTCTTTCTTTTTCTTTTTTCCTTTTTTCTTTTTGTTTTAAGCTTACTGATGTCAGGGATTCGTCTTTTTTTCTATAGAACCCAAGTTTTGGAGACCTGACCCCTCTGGTGTTTTTGCTTGCAGCAGCCCATGTGTTTTCTTCCTCAGGGCCTCCCGTGCGGCTGGTGGATGGAGAAAGTGCCAAGGAGGGCCGGGTTGAGGTGTTGCTGCATGGGCACTGGGGCAGTGTCTGTGATGATGACTGGACAGACAGAGATGCCACAGTGGTTTGCAGGCAACTGGGATTCAGGTAAGAGCTGTGGTAGTTATCTTACAGATAGAAACAGCTCTCAGGAGCACTTCTGGACTTGTTTCTGGGGCCTTAGTTTTAGTTTTGGCACACAGACATATGCCTGAGGGAGTAGGGCTGCTCTTCTCACTGTACTGTCTGTGTGTGGAGTGACACATAAATATTATCCACTTAAAATGCACTGCTGCCTCAGTTTCACTTGGCTCCTGCTTACTGCAGATTAGCCACACTCTCTCTAATTGCAGTGGTACAGCAAAAGCCAGGGCAATGGCTTATTTTGGTGAAGGCCATGGGCCCATCCATCTGGACAACATAGAATGCAGTGGCATGGAGCACACCCTGGGGCAATGTGCCACGCCTGACACCAGGATTCACAGCTGCTGGCACAGTGAGGATGCTGGGGTGATCTGTGACTATGTGGAAGAAAAGGTCCAAGATATCAGGAGAACAGGTGATGTTCCCATTTTTTTCTATGCAGGAATGTGGAGCTCTAGTTGTAAGATCTCTGCATGCTTTTGTGGTTTTTCCCTGTCATTCTTGTCTTTGGTTGAAACTTCACCTACAAAATAAGCATGTCCTGTCCTGCACCTCCTACATTTTTATTGTTTTCAGTGTATCTTCTTAGCAGCACAGAGTGTTCCAAATTAGTTTGAGGAGCTCCACCCATGTCAGGCCTTTGAGCCTGCAGAACTTCCCCACAGCCAAGTTACCATACTCTTCCCTAGAACAGCAACCATAAGCAACCTTTGGGGTTTAGAGTACTGAGGATGTATAAGTATAGGTCCCACTCCTGGCATAAGACTATAGAAACTTCAGGCAGGCACCTCCAGTGAAATTAAGGAAACCTCTATGGGATCAAATGTTCTATGAATTCCATATACACAACACAGTTGATTACCTTGAGGATTAATGCCCTTAGAGAAGGTGAATGGTATTTGGCTCTGTGACAGCAATGCTGGTACTTAAGATGAAGGTCCCTACCCAACTGCTTTAACTTTGCCATGCAGGTCCAGAGTCTGGTTTGTGTGGGATGCGCCTGCTTCACCGTCGCAAGAAAAGGATCATAGGTGGAAACAAGTCTCTGAGGTACTACCCTGTAATTGCTGAGAGAGCCAGACTGGTTCCAGCTTTCCTTCAGGCTCTGGAAACAGCCTGGCAGATGCTGACTACATTAATGCACTTTCATTGGTGATTTTTGAACTTGGTTTGAACCAGTGTGCTATCTAGTGAAAAATGCAAGCCAGCTGAGCCCAGATGAGACAGAGTGGATGGGAAAAGAGGAAACTGGCTCCCATGTGTGTGACACCTCTTATTCCTCTGTTTCTTCTTCAGAGGCAGTTGGCCATGGCAGGCTTCACTGCGGCTGAAAGGTTTTCGTCGAGATACTCGTCTGTTGTGTGGAGCAACACTGATCAGCAGCTGCTGGGTGCTGACTGCAGCCCACTGCTTCAAAAGGTGTGTTTGGGAATGGGGAGCCCCAAGGGATACTCAACGATGGACAAGATAACCTCATACAAGTTTATCCTCCTAGCCCAGTGGAGCCACATGAGCAATGTTTCTAAACAAAGACCTTCAGGTTATGATGTGTGTGATCTTGGAGTGGTTATGGGGATGACTCAATATAAACTTGCTTTTTCTTTCACTGCTTGTACCTGGCCTCCTAACTCTGAGGCTTTACTGGGTAAAGGCAACCAATATTTTGGCATTTTAAGTGCTTTAAGGAACGGTGAACAGGTCAGTTCACAAGCCTGTTGCAGCTATAATAATAATTTTTATAGGAAAAAAAAGTCCCATGAATGGTAGACGGTGATTTGGGACACCAAACCTGCAACAGCTGGCACAATCATATCTGCTAAAGAGAGGTCCCACAGTCCTGCAGCTGGAACTGTTTTACCACTGTGGTGTGAGGAGGTGGTTCAGTCTCACAGCAACTGAGACTTGTGTGAGTCTGCTTTCCTCTTAGTAGGAGTATCGAGATCTTGAGTCTGTTCTTCTCCAGGTTTGGTGTTGATGTGCGGCGCTACCTCCTGCGTGTGGGTGATTACCACACAGGAGTGAAGGATGAGTTTGAGAGGGAGCTGCCTGTGGAGCGGATTGTCCTCCACAGGAACTACTGGGCTGGCAGCAATGATAATGACATAGCCCTGGTCCGGATGCGGGGCCGAGAAGGGCACTGTCTCTCCTTCAATCACCACGTTCTGCCCGTCTGCCTGCCTGACAGGAGAGAGAGGTCTGACATCAACAGGCAAGCCTGCATCATCTCTGGCTGGGGAGACACAGGTGAGTGTGGGGCTTTGAGAGGCCAGAGAGGTGAAGAAGTCTGCCTTCAGAAGCTTGCATGGGCCATTAATTTCGTAGCTTGTCAACTCAAGGCTATGTTCTCACTGCTCCTATTGCCTGTGCCAGTGTATGGTGCTGAGGAATGGGGAGGTGAGGTGGGTTTTGTGCTATTGTGTTTTCATCTGATTTTGAGGCTTGTTGAGTCTGCTCAGTATTGGTGAAAGCTTTGTTTTCCATAGCATCCCTCTGAAGCTGTGAGAGAGACCAATGCTGCCATCTGCCCACAGTCCTCTCTTTCTTCTCATTTCTAGACATGTTAGCCCACAGCAGACCCCCTAAGGGAGCAGCCTGTGCAGAGCCGCTATACCAAATCCATGGGAGGCCCCCATGTTTCCATGACCTGCCTTCTTCATGATACTGTCATAGTGAAGTGAGGGCTTAGAGGTAGAAGGAGCCCTTAGAGAAAAATTTCTTTTGGACTACCTTGCTTGATTTCCCTGTGTATTTCTGCAAGGACAGATGGACTCTGAGTCTGGTTTCTGCCCTGGGTTCAAGACAGCCTGGACCTTTGAGCATATTGCTGTGAAGCTTCCTAGGTAAAAGGGAGCATGGAGGCCTTTCTGGGGCTGCTATGACTGGAGAAAAGCCATATGTTTAGGAAGACTTCCTGCCAAAAGCCCCAGGATCTCATCTGTTGATTTTGGACTTGCCCATCCTTCTCAGCTGTTTCCCTAGCTATTACTGCAGATTTTTAACTGCAAGTATTTGCCCTTGGAGTCAGTTGTGCCAGTTGCACATGTCACTTCAGGATGTTTGGGGTGGATCAAAGAACAACTTAGCCATGTAACTACCTTAAGCTGTACTGGAGCTTAGTGGCTAGAATCCCTCCCACACACCAAACCCAGCTTTCTCATCCTCTCAATGAGGAGCAGTTACCTACTACCTTGTGAACTTACATAAACCTTGGGCACAGAAAGGTCATACTCTAATATAGCACATTAGCCTTATGTTCTGAGCAACCCTGGGGTAATAAAGAGATTTGATCAAATAGACTCAAGTCTGGCCAAATATGAAGTGAATTCCCTCTGAATAATATTTGAGTGCCTCTGAAACATCTTCTAAAACTTCTCTGAGGATTGAGCATTTAACAGATACTACTGCATTTATTCTCTTGAAAAAACACTGTCCTTCCTTTACTGAGGAGGAAATGGAGATTTGGAGAGGTGAGATAAATTGAACAAGGTTCAAGTTACTTGCTGACAGAACCAGGAGTAAGACTCATCCTTTGATCTGACTTTTTTTTCTACAACTTGCTTCCCCACATCTTTGATCTTACAGCTCTATTTTTGTGGTCTGGCTTGGCATCACTGTGTTCTGAAGTTCTTGTGGTTCAGAGGTGCTGAGTTCAGCCTATTTCTGTACTGCAGGCTTGACATAAAATGTATAAGTGTCTGTTTTTGGAGGGAGCACTGTTGCACCAGGTTGCTACTGTTGCTGTATGTGAATCAGTCTGGCTGGTCTATTTTATTCCAGGGAAGTCCTATTCCAGAACTCTGCTGCAGGGGGTGGTGCCCCTTCTCCCACGGGAAGACTGTGAGGCCCGTTACGGGCGGAAATTCACCAACCGCATGATTTGTGCTGGGAACCTCTCTGAAGATAAACGGGTGGACAGCTGTCAGGGTGACAGTGGAGGGCCACTCATGTGCCAGAGACCAAACGGACGCTGGATCATCTTGGGCATCACTTCCTGGGGGTATGGCTGTGGTCGGAAGGATTCACCGGGTGTGTACACAAAGGTCAGCAAATTCGTACCCTGGATCAAGAAAGTGACCAAGCTAAAATGAAAATGACTGAGCTCTAGGAATTTCAGCTTATGGTCCTTTTGCCCTGCAGCAGCAGAAGGCTGTGTCTTCTGGTCTGTGACTGATGGAGATTTATTTTGTCATTGGACACTGACAAAAGACTTAAATGTAGAACTGGAAGGAAAACAGTTATGACTGATTCTTTAAAGTCTTTGGTTTCACTTTAGTCTGTAATCTAAGCAGAGAAAGCAGGTGCACAATGGTAACAATGATCAAGTATACATTGCTGTAAATATCTGAATCCTTTAATGCAATCACACTGATTCCTTTGCCCTGACACACAGAAATGGTAGAAGAAGAGAGATACCTACTGCCACAAATCTACTCATGGTTGTATGTTTGGACAGTTGAAACATGGTGCAAAGAGAGGTGAGATGTTTGGAAGATGGCACCAAGTGCTGGCATAGTGGAAATCTTCAGATATTTTTTCATAACACCTCTCTTCAGTTCCAGGAATCAGAAGAATTTGACCTGGGCTGAGGAACAGGCCAACAGTTGGGTTTTTTAAGCTTCCCTGTTATGTCTCTAGGGGGAACCTTTTCTCTTCTGAATAGTGGATCTGCTCCCATAGGATCCCTTTCAAGTGTCTGTCTGGACTGAGATGCTTGTCCCTCCTGCTGTAACCCTGTGTCACACATTTCCAGCTGCCAGATGCTATGGTTTTATTTCTGCTTTTTTGCTATATTAGTCTGTGTGTGTGGTTGGGCTTTTTTTTTTTGTTTCCTTAAAGTAGCATCTTCTAGAATCAGTTGTTGGCGTGAGAGGCAGTGGCTTTCTTGCCCTCATGATTACTATGAAGAACTTAAAAATTTTATCTCAAGTGGCTGAATAGACATGTTATTTTTCTTTAAATCCAAATGTAATGTTAATCTCAAACATTCAAGTGTTGAATCATGATTTAACAGCACTGTGGAGACTTCCTACTGGTCTCTTATTCACCATAGTTATTAGCTGCCCTTTGTTTGTACTGCTAGTCTTTAATATCTCTGTGTTCACAGTTTTCCATGAAACATAGAATTACTCCTGGGGTATAGATACTCCTCAAGCAAATTACTCACTCCTTGTGAAAAACAGTAAGTGTGCTGCAAAGCAGTTTCCCGCTTTTGTGAGGTGTGTCATTCTGGAAACCTCCGGGCCATGCTTCCTATTTTTCTCTTCTTTGCACTCTTTCTCTTTCCATTCCTCTCAGTGGGAGTAAATTGGCTTAACTTGAGGGTATGCAAGCACTGTCATCAAGCTATATTTCTCAGCCTGAACAGATAATGCTGAGAGAAAGCAGGGGTTATTGAATATTATGATTTCCTCTTTCTGTCTCATCCAAACAAATGAACAGAGTTCCCTCTTATGCCTTAAGCACTTTTTAAAGTTTAATATATTATTTTGAGTAGTAAAAAATATAAGTAGACAGAAGGTCTAAGTGCCTTAACAGTTGTGCAGTGCAGCATCTTCTCACTGTGTACAGATAAGGCAGAGAGAAGACAGGTCTGTCCAGGAGCAGGAGCAAAAAGCTTTGATGTATAACCAAGGGCTCAAATGTGGAGGATTAATACAGGATGGGACATGTGAAACTTGTGCCAGATGTGCTTGTTTTGGGTAGGCAGTAACTAGGTCAGGCACTGACCTGCTGTCTGGAAGGTTTGCACTCAGGGCATTGAGGTGTTCAGTATCTGGGCATTACCAATGCAAGAACAGAAGGCAGAGCACAGTCTGTGGATTAGCAGTGTCCTATTACAGAGCATGTAGTGACAGAATCCTAGAAATTGCCTTGGGTTCAAGAAGTAGTGATTGCCTAAAGCTTTAATTTATCTTCTATAAATTAGTTTAATGTAGAGGTGCTGACCTGACTAGGTGGCTGATTTTTGTGTGTGAAGGCTAAACCAAACAGTTTCATTTACCCTTTCCAAGGATTATAGGATAGTTGGGCTAGCAGTGTTGCAGTCAACTGTTCTAAATTCTGCTTGCAAACTCTACTTTAACAAAGAATTATCAGAATCTTTAAAACGTGTCATGTCAGGATCCCTGCAAACTGGCCTTTGAGACAAGCCTGATCTGTTTGTGCCTCTTCTCGAGGTGCTGAATGTCTTCAGAACAGCTTTGTGTTGATAACCCTGTTTAAAATGCCAGAGTTGGTCCATTGGCAGCACTGTGCTTGGCTCCACACTGGCCATGTTGTCCCATGGCTCCTGGCAGAGTCTCTAAAGTGCAAGCTGCAGACTGCTCCTTATCTCACAGGAATTTAAATGCCAGGAGGATGGAGGGCAATTATGTCACAGACCTCTCATCTTGTGGGAGATTAAATGCCAAGTTCTACACTAGCAGGAGCAGTACCTGTCTGGGAAACATGGAGGGATTTGACTTTTAACTTTAGCCTCCCTTGAGCCAGCATGCTACAGCAGCTCAAATGGAGTTTCTGTGCCTTGGATGCTGTCAGATCTCTAGTTTAACCTGGTTTGGTCTTTCAGTTTATACCCATAACCCCAACGGGCACAGAAACACCCAAAGGATGACATTGTGAAGTTATTTCCCTAAGCTTACTTAGCCAGTGGCCATTCAGGAGTTAGCATAAATGTAACACAAGTGAGATGCAGGCCTGGCATTGTTTTCTGAAATTCCCATGTTCTAGTTAAAAAATATTTCTTTCTCTTAGATCTTGTCACTATGAAAGCTGTGAGAATGCTTGTAATTAACACCCTTCGAGTCCTGCATGAGCCAGGAAGAGGGAAGGAAGTATCAAATCTCCTTTGCCTGCATTTATACCTTACTGCTGCTGTAGGCAAGCCTGTCAATACTCTCCTGCATTGACCTGGCCCGTTTCAGGATACAGCTGTTGCTCTTCACTGTTTAATTAACCTGGGACTGTGGCCCAAACCAAACTCATGTGCTTTGCCACTGAGGCTTGCTGGAACTGCCTTCTTGGATGAGCAGCACTCAGTCACCCTAGGACTGTATTTTATAATGTTGGACAGCAGCAGATGTTTCAAAGGATAGCATGTGTGAGCTGTGCTGAACAAGTTTTAACAACCTTTCCTTTTGGGGAATTTTGTTCTTAACCCATTTAAATTAATTACTTGCATTACTATTATCATTAAAAATGGAAGTACAAATACTTGATCCTCTAGGTGTTGTACAAACACTGTGCACTATCCTTTTGTCATTCTTTTTTTTCCCTAAAGTATAAGAGTTTATATCCCTAACTTTTAAAAACTATATTATGTAATCAGACTTCATCTTCCATATAAATGTTTAAATTTTTTGGTTTTAATCTAACTAAACTCTCAATCCCAGTATTTTCTGGCAGTGAAAACCATTATAATTTATTCTCTATAGCACATAATCTCTTTTTATGGTTCCTGAATTAATTGCCTTTTGTTTTCATTGAGTACCATCTGTCCTTGTATTCTCAGCCACGAGAGGAAATAAGGGGCCTGGCTTTATATTCTGTTTTGCATTATTCTAGAGATAGTTCCTTTTCTAAGACTGTGGCTTCTCTGTCTCTCTTCAATCAAACTGTCTAGGTGTCTGATAATATGTTGACTGTCTCTCTGTGTCTTCTCTTTCTGATGGGTCTTTAAACTTTGGTAAACAACTGAATGCAGTTTGCCAGGGAAGGCTGTATCCCCTGCTGATTATTTGAGTACAACTTTCTATAGCAGGCAATTCTGTAAGTAATTTCAGTGCTGTGTCTGTATGCTGGAGCTAGTTTTAACCTTGCTAGTGTGGTCTTGGTGGCAGCCTTGCTACAAGGGGACAAAAACCCACTGGGGTTAGTTCCCCCTGTGTCTCAAGTGGATACAGTAGTCTCACTGAACTCACAGAAATTGCTGTCTGGTCTGTCTTGGAGGTCTGTCTGGGGTGCTCTAGGCAGGGAGCACCTGGAGAGCTGTGTAGACCTTTGCCTGTGCTGACACACGTGGAGGGCTGAGTCCACCTTCACAGCATTCGTTCATTGGATAAGGCTAATGCATATGCACTGGTTCCAGGAGCTGAGAGCTCAGCCAGTGTTGCTGGTGGCTGCACTGTGCCACATGGATGCTCTGAGAGAACTTTCCCTAGCAGGGTGGCCCATCGTGGTTGTGTGAGGAAGGGAACATCACTGTGAGTGGCTAGGAACATTGGCAGGAGTAGAAACATGGCTATGGTAAGGATGTAAGGAGCAGCTCTTAGTGCTGCTCCTGTCCCTCTTTGAGAGAATACCCCAGTGCTCCAAGGTCTGCCCCAGTACTGGGGTCTTCCTGATCTGCAGTGCCTGCAGTGCTACTATCTCAAACCTGTTCACACTTTGGCTGCCTGAAGCTGGATTAAAGATGTATCACTTTCTTGTGGCTGAACACTGTTCTGATGATTTCTATGAATTATGTTCTATGCTATAATTAATCAGGTAGCTGTTTGTTAACCTGGACAGGAAGTCAATTATCCTTGTAATCTCTGTAAACTTGTAGCAGAAAATAACAGATCAGTTTCTCAAAGGTATGAGTAGAGGCACTGGTGAGGAACCAGGAAAATGGGTATTTGCTGTCTCAGGGGTAACAGAGGTAGCTCTGCCTTTTTTCTGTCTTCCTTTCTTTCTGAAGCCTGCATCCTGAAATCTCTTCACTCCAAAAGAGCTGCAGTGTTTCATGACCATTTGATGTCATGCGTATATTCAGCAATCAGATAAAAACTCTGGAGAGAGGAAACTACACTGTGGTATTTAACACTACCTTGATAAACTCACTAGGAGTTTCTTACAGCTAGAGCTAGAGAGAACAGAATCACCTCTGGTGGTAAGCAAGTTGGGACTACTCCTTGTAGAAAAAGGCACTGTGACCTGCACATCTCCTGGGCTGCCTTTTCACTTGTTTGGAAAAATACTTAATTTTTCACATCAGAAACTTGTTTGTGTAGTAGCCCACTCAAGTCCTATTAAAATCTCTCTCTACTAAGGGCTGAGTACCTCTGAAATCAGTCAAGTGCCAAAGCTGTCATGTCCCCTGGATCAACACCAATTGCTCACAAGGTATGCTAATAAATGGATTATACTGTGACTGTGTGGGGCTCTGTCTTATTTTTAATAAAGGAACCTGTTCCAAGGACAGATTTTAGGATTTTTTTTCAGCACTGATTTAAGTTAATTAAATTTCTCTATTAATATTATTTTTAGAGAAGCTTCAACATGCTAAAGCATGTCACAAAGTCAGCAGCACGTTAGCTACCACTAAAATGAAAGGCAACAGTTCCTCAAATGTCACATTTTTTGCCATTTGGAACAGGTAAAGAACAGGTCAGCTCATTGCATTTAAAAAGTTAACAGGCTTTAATACATCAGCTTTCTAATTTGTTGTTAAAGGTGATCTTTGTATACGAACTTGTTTGGCACGACTTAGTCTCCTTTTAATCTACAATTCATGTGTCATCACTCTCAAGAGTCAAAGCCAGCCTCTGAAAAGTGGAAGTGGGATAAGGGAAATTCAGTTTGAATGAGCCATTGGTCCAAGAACACTGTTATACTCTACCCATGCTGTCCCACTGCTGAAACCTAAATTTCTGTAAAAAAAGTCTGTTTTGAAATGTGGTCCAGCTCCTTGCAAGGTATGCAATACTTTTCCAAGTCATTAGGGTTACACTGGAAATTGGTGTAGCTGATATCTGCAGACCCCAAGAATTATAGTGTGTATGTTTTTGCATCTACTGACTCCAGCCTACTGTTGGAAACCAACATGCAATCACTGAAGAAAGAACTGCTTGTAGTTAACACTTTCCTCATTTCATGTCTGCCTTTGGGGTTTTCTACACCTACCTACATTTCCCTTCTTGCTCGTGCAAAACTGGGAAGCAGTGTTCAGGCATTTTAGCTGGCCTTCCATGGGCACTTTCATCCCATCAGTCCTGCAGGGCTCCTCTGTAGTCACTGCCTGGAAAAGAAACAATGTTGAAGCTGTGGGTAAGGTTACAAGTCTGTCAAATGTCATTTTGTATTAAAGCACTTGACTGCTGCCTTCCTGTGGTGAAAAGGCTTGGGAGGAGTGTATGGCATGAGCTTACTTGTTTCAGATTGGCTACTCTAAGATAGCTTTGGATTTTGAAATTGAAATATGAATGAGGAGAAAACTGAGCTTTACTTCATGTGGCTTTCTAACTAGCATAGCTGCCATATTCATTGGGAGAGAGGAAGAAGAGCATTCAGGTATCACCACTGACATTAAAAAAATCTTACGTGGGTATAATTTCCTCTTTCTAGTGGTGAGAGACAGGACCCTGCTCAAATTGCCTTGTTTTGCTGGGCTGAGTCTCATGCTACTCTTCAACTGGCTGTTCTAGAAGAGGTTCCTGGCATTGGTAGGAGGTTTCTATGGAATTCTGTTCATATGTAAAAGTGAAAAGAGGAAGCAAAGGCAGCAAAATGAATCTGTAAGTATATGGATGGTCCAACTGGAGTAATTTATGTTTAGAAAAACCTTTGGATTTAAGATGTGCTGATGAAGGACTGGCATAGACAAGTTCAAACAAATTGGTGAGACCCCAGTGCACCACTTGATCTTCTCCTCCCTGCTTTTCAAATCACACACTTTCTGCCAGAAATAAAGAACACTGTTCTCCTTGCAGACTTTCAAAACTAGCCTGTCACCTGAAAGGAAGAACCAACTTCTTTGGATCAGCTTTACTAGTGAGAAGCTGTGAAGCTGTGTTGCTCTGTCAGCTAAGCAAAAGGCCTTGTTTCCCCTATCCCTTGATGGCTGCAGTGGTTTTCATGCACACATCAGGGCAGCTAAGGGCTGAGCTGGGAACAGGTGGAGCTCAGTGCTGGGCTCATGTTCAGTTGTTGCCCAATAGAAGAAACAAGCTGGCAGGAATTAAAAATTCAGCAAGTTAATCCTGTTGGGAAGCATTTGCTGAGGATGTTTTGGTTCCCAGCCCCTGGCAGCCCTGGGCTCAGGAGCCTGCAGCAGGTGCTGCCAAGGGTTTCTGTGAGGAGAAGCTGTGCAGCAGTGTGCTCTCCTGTTTGCCCTCCTGCCAGCCTGAACAGCACCCTCCTCGCTGCAGAGACTGGGAGTGTGGGGAGATTTACTGTGGCAATGTAAGTGGACAACTCAGCTGAAACCACTGCAAAAGTGGTTTCTACTTTTCTGTCACTTTCTTCTTGGAAACAGGACAGAACCACTTCAAACAACAAAACCCTTTTCTTTACAATTTAACTAATCTGCTCTGTGTAAATCAGAGCTGTATGAAAAGAACATGTGCTTCTAAAGGTTAGCTCCTTACTTTTTTCCCCATTCTCCACCTGCACATACAAGCTTGCTGGAGGTAGAGTAGGATTATAACCTCTAATTGTGGGATTCTAGAGCCAGTGACCAAACATACCAGAGGAAAGTTCCTTTGCTTCAGGTCTACCATTTTGTTATCTCTTGCATGACTAAGAAGCAGATTCTGTCACTCAGCACAATTATGCTGAAGTCTCAACAGAAAGCCTTTTAACTCCCCACATGTTTAAGCCATGTCTAGGTTGATTAAGACTTGAGAAATCTTTATTTTCCTGCAAGGCTTGTCTTCACAGTTACATGAGTTTAACAATTTGGTTAAACTGATGCAACTTTGTGGTTGAAACTTAGGGATGATGCACTATTTGAATCAGGTGTCTCTGTTTAGATGAGTCAGGAGTGTCCACACACAGGATTCCTGAAGAAATAAACAAAGAGCATGCCACTAGTCACTAAATTCCTATTACTATTATATTTAACCATCCTAAATAAATACAGTTTGCTAGATTTAACACTAAAAGGTGATGGCAGAATTACACAAATCTAATTACCTTCCCCCAAGGAGATATGTGAAATAATTATATTGGGAAATGCATTAAAGTTTTGGGCAGTAAGTTTATAGGATCTTATCGCAGCATTTTCTAGGAACGTGGCTGAAAATGAAGATCTGACTAAAAAAGCTGATAGCCTTTGAGGCAGCGCACAAAACAACCAGTACCTGCTAAGGGCTGATCACCTGTCCAGAGAAGAAAATAGAAGCAGCAGATTTAATCTGAGAATGCCTAAGTCTCATAAAGGAGGATGTTGAAAGAGCTTGCCTCCTAAATACACCAGGGATATGAGATCTGCAGGTAGAATAGGTGAACACTTTACCAATAAGCATTCAGATAATTTTAAAGCTTGACTGATTTGTTTTACAGAGCACCCTGCAATAAATTCTACTTGCACAAGTCAGTAGGTCTAGAGAAAAAAAAAAAAATTCTCCCCTCACTTATTACAGAAGAGGAAAAGTGATTGAGATGTTGTCCCTGTATGTAGCAGTCCAGGTAGTTTTAAGTCATCATGACACTCATAGTATCTTTGTTGTCTCTTGGTCTCCTCTTTCTTACATGAAAGAGGCCAGTTAAATATCTGTAACTGGAGCAGCACTGACCCTTACCCACACCCATGAGCACAAAACTTGTCAGGTGTGTTTTCTTAAATGAAGCGTTGCTGCGTGGTTGTAGCAACCACACTACTTGTAAGAGAGCCTAATGTTAGATTGACAATTTAATTGATGATTGAACTTCCCATTGGGATCTGATGAGAGATAGCACAACTCAGTTTTTAAAATAAAACCCCTCACATCCCTAACTCCATGGTTAGATTATTTTTCTAGGGAAAGGCTCTGGAGAATATGTACCATTTTACTGTCCATAATATTGTACACTCTTGTTCTTGCATTTTAGAATCACCTCTTCTTAGCAACCTTTTATCCCTGTATTTAAGTACTAATATACCTGTTATTTATATTTTGACTGTTATTTATATTTTGAAAGACTTTACTGCTAAGAAGCAGCTGTAGTGCAAATTTTGCTATGGTGAGTTTCATCTGAAGGAGGAGGTTGCATAGCATGGGGAAGGCTTCTGCTCCTGAAGATTTAAGAAGCATGTAAATACAGCAGAGCATTACTTCACTTTGCCAAGATCTGCTTGCATACATTGCAGAGCAGTGTATATTGGCCTGGACATGAACCAATGGGCTTCCTATATTCCCTAACAGCTATCCTTCCCTTACCAGCTGACTGTACCCTCAAAAACAAATACAAAAACATGTCTTCTGCAGCAAAGGTGTGTTAAGGATCAGCTACTGCAGCACTTGCTATTTTTAATTACCATTTTTGATTTCTAAACTTTTAGGTTGCTAGAGAAGGAGTGTCACATTTAGCAATTTTCCTTGTTTTTTGTTTTTTGGTTTTTTTTTGTGAACTGAAAATAAGCCAAGGAATTATGTTTCACCTGCATCAAAAGAGTCTTCTTAGAGTATTTAGGAAGCTTTCAATTCTAGAACATTGCTAGTTAGGGTAATGCATTCTCTAGACAAACTGAGTTATCAATTGCTGAGTTTCCATAAATGATGTGTCTAACCTGCTCTCTAGAAAAAGGAGAGTTATTATACTGCTTACACAATCTTTTCACACTGGCTGAGGAAATGTCCAAATGTGATACTGACTGAGAAAAAAGAGGACTTGCAGTGTAATAGTTGTTTTCTTTCCCCTCTGCAAAATGAGAACATTTCAGTTCCCTTTAGCTTGGTGCTTTTGTCTGTGAATGTATAGTGCATATTAGACCCTGCCAGACTCTTAGCTTTGGTAATGCAGAAGAAAGTGTGAAAACAAAAACAAATGCTCCTGCAGGTTGGTGTGAAAGGAACAGGAAAAAAACCTTGTATCCTGTGAAATACAAGATGTCAGACAACATATGCTCAGTAATCCTTGCAGGCAATATTATCTGTAAATGCCATCTTCTCTTTCTGAAGAGTAGCAGTTATGTTCATACATGAGGCCTTAGCCATAATTGTTGTCTCCTGCTATATAAAAGTAATTTTAGCAGCTGTTGCAAAGTGTTTCCCTACTGACTCTGTCTTCCATGTATGTAAGTACCAGTCACTTATCTCACAAATGGTGAATTTAGTTTTGAATAAGGCTTTAATCAGACATATGTTCATATTCTCTAAGATCCCAGAGACAGGATCTTGGACAACATCAATTCAAAGTCTTCTGTGGCAAGGATTAGTCAAAGATAGGAAAATGCTCAGTCCAAATGGGGGGAAATTTAGCTTGTAATACCTCAGGACAACTTTGCTTTCAGGTTCCTAGTGTGCATTGTCTGGAAAAGCTCTGTGCATCTTGTACAGCCATTTGCCTAATTAGAAGCAGAGCAAGGAGCAATGAGCTGGGTGCTGCCCCTTCTTTTGTGCTAAAACAGTTATTTGCTCCATCTGTTGTACAGACCTAGTGTTTTGAAATAAATAATGGTGGCTGGTTGTTATGTCCGTGGAGATGTTTAATATCTGTTATTAATTATTATTAGTTATGAATTAAGTGATCAGTATAGCATGAAACAGTGATCATCTAGGAGGAACAGGAACTTTTGGCAGTTTGCCATAGTGCCATAGTTCTGGAGCACAAAAAACTATTATTCTGTGCATCCAATATATTACTTAGACACAAAGCCATATGTGTGCTTTGAGAATTTGCCTTTGCTTGTCATTTCTGAGTGCATTATCGCATGCAAAGAGACAATGAAACCTTTGTTGAGTCAGAATGGAGCTGAACAGCTGGGTCCCACTGCACTTGCAGTGAAAATCTCTAGAGTGCTATATTTTGTTATTGAGTCTGTATTAGATTCAACCCATAGCAAGGATGTGTTTTACTTTCCATGCAATCAGAAATAAAAAACATGCTGGATATGACTTGTAGTGCAGCACATGACTCACCAGTGAAAAGCAGACACTTCTGGGGTGCAATGCAGACTCTCATTGATTTTTAGTCCCCAGTGAGAGTTTAAGACAGGAAACAAATGTAAATGTTGCAATTCTGCTTTAGGGTATGCGTGTGCACTCATATGTGTCTCTCTCATATGGAAAGCTGCATTCTGCAAATTGTCTACATTGGAGGCAGAGGAATTCTGAACAGCAATTTCCTTTTTCTGAAATAAGGAAGGAGAAGAAAAAAAGTACATCCCCTGTAAGCGAGAAAGCATTTTACTGGGAACCTTGTAATTTCTGCAGGTTTTCTTACTGAATTTCTTTCTTCCTAGCAGACCAGTGCTGGAAATTGTCAGATATTATTTTTCACAGTCTCTAGTTTTTGTCTGTTGAAAGATCCAGAAGGGAAAATACGTGCCTGTATCCCAAAGCTGGAAGAAGGAGGAACGGAGGTGAGGATTGTTACAATTTAATGGAATTAAACACAATGTACTGAAGCCCCCTTATAATTAGTACTGTCTAATATTCCTGCTCTCCTCTGCCCTTTCTTGATGTAATGTGTATTCTCTACTGGATTGAGGTAAAATCTAACAGTGCTGTGTTGTACCTAATGTTGTCAAAAGATATTGGTGAGCAGCTTCAGCCTTATGGCATCACTTTGTTTCCCTGCCCATTTCTGTCATTTCAAGTGCCACAACATCTGATCAGGGTGCTGAATTTTGCCTGTAGTTACCTCTTCACTCCTTGGACACAATGCATTTCTTTTTTTTTCCTCCCCTGTCCTTTTCCCCGTGAAAATACTCTTCAGAATTTCAGCTGTATTTTTTTTTTAATTCTTTGAAATTCCTATAGTTTTCTAAATGCTTTTTACTTACTAGGGAAACACCTTTCCTAAGGTGAAATCCTTCTTTAATGCAACACTGCACAAGCATTACAATGCCTTTGTGTATCTTGGCTCTCTTACGTGGCAGAGATTCTCTGCAATGCCCTTGACTCAGAGTGCTTTGATGTAATTCGTCAGAACTCCCATCATCAGGTAGGTGTGCCTCTCTCCTGAATTACTGCTGGTGTGGTGCACTAACAGGTACAGATTTGATCAGGTCAAGTATCTGCACAGGACAACTTTTGTATAGGATTAGGCAGCACTCGAGCCAGAACGTGGCAGGCTGTGCTGCGGCACATTGCCTGGAGCTGGCTCGCCCGGTGTCGAGGGTGCCTCCCTGCCCGGTGCACCTGCGGGCTGTGTGCCTTGGCAGCACTGAGGGATCTGACATTTCAACGAGTGACCATACCTCTTACAGCTGATGGGCGCTGCAGTAATGCGTCTTTATGTTTGAAATCTTAAACTGGGAAGCACTACGTTTGTAAGGGCAAACCATGCAGGAAATTTCCTTTAAGATCCAAGGTGCATCACTTAGGATCCTCCGTGAGGACTCATCAATTAATATAATTTGTTTGGATTGAAGACTGGAGTGAGATGATGGAGATAGTGAGTGTTCCCAGATGCATTTCAGTTTCTCTCAGCTCTACATTTACCATTTCTTAGTATGTCATTCTTTTTTCCCTATTTTTTTCCCCCGTCATTTGCTTTTCCCCTCTGTACAAACACAGGGTGGGAGGTGTAGGTCCAGCTGTTTGGCTGACATGAACTCAAAGAGCAAACTCATCCTTTGGTATTTTATCAGTCAACTCTCTCAATGGAGCAACGATCTAGACGAATCCCAAGAAACAGAACTATAGGGGGGAAAAAAATCGTCACCTCTGCCTCTTTTAGAGTGGGTAGGATAGGAAGACCTCAGGTAGCCTATGCAATTCCTCACGGACCTGGCATGCGAGTTATCTCCTCTTTGAATTTTGGAGTCGCTCAGACCTGAGGGTCTCCTCAGACCCCTCCTTCCCTTCGGCCTCTGAGAGAGCGAGGGGCCCTCCGGGCCGAGGGAATGCGGTCACCGCACTTGAACGGGACTCATTCGAGCCACGGTCCCCTCACATTGTTTCCTTTCCCCCCCTTGATCTTCTTTCCTGCTGTTTTTCTTCTAATAGAAATGTTACTGAGAACTCGTGTATTTTTTTCCTCTCCAACCAGATGATCACAGCTGAGTGATTTCTACCTCACGCAAATCATCTTCGGTGCGTTCCGGGGTAACCCCACATTTTAGCACCACCAGCGCTCTCTCGCTACCTCTGGCGGTGCGGGCAGGCACAGCACAGAGGATTTTGTTTTCCTGCGGCCGTTCCGAGCGCCCCGCTGGGTGTAAGGCAGCAGGCGGGTGCCGGCCGAACCCCGGCCCGTCCCTGGGGACACCCGGGCTGCTGCTGCGGCACCGCCCGGCCGGGGAGCGCCCGCCCGCCCGGCATG